>PVHX01010788.1:48231-68281 GCA_004024805.1 Geosciurus inauris | reverse complement strand
AATGCATGAGCAGAATACAGGCGTGTATCAGAGCAGGCAATGCCCACGAGCCAAGCATGCACAGTGACGTTGCCGCCAGCCAATGCTGTGCACTTCCTTAAGTTGTCCACCTGTTTACTGCAAGTTTCTGGCATATAGCCAGGTTGCCATCTTGAAAGGGCAGGGCAGCTCCCGGATCCAGGGAGCCCGCTCCCCACATGTACCTCTAGAGGGCAGTGGGAGTGGCCTTGGCTGGGTTCCTGAGTCAGCCCCTGAGGGCTGTTTTGCCCCTCTCTTGGCCTCCTGCTGGTGAATGGGAACTCTGGAGTGGAACTGGAGGTGGGCCCAGGTCTCACTTAGGCAGGGTCACAAGCAGGAGAGTCTGTGTGCGACCCTTACAGTGAGTGTGAGTGCCCCTGGGGCTGGAGGCTAGCAGGCTCTGGTCTGCCTTCAGCTGGGCACCCCTGGCATTCCCTAAGGGCAGTTTTGGGCCTTCTGTCTTGCCTGACCACAGGAACTCTGGAGCAGAACTGAGGCGGGCCCAGTGCACACTTGGATGGAGCCTCTTCACACTGGGATCTCTGCAGGCCACTCTTACCCTGGGTGTGCCTTCCTCTGTGGATGGTAGCTATCAGTCTCTGGTCAACCTTTGGTTGGACACCCGTGGAGTTTCCTGAGTGTGGGTTTGGGCCCTCTATGGCTCCTGCTGGTCCGTAGGAACTCTGGTGTAGAACTGGGGTGGACCCAGGCCGCAGTTGGGTGGGGCTGCCTCACACTGGGGTCTCTGCAGTGTCTCTTACCCTGAGTTTGGGCTCCCCATTGGTTAGCAGCTAGGAGTCCCTGGTCTCCCTTTGGCTGGACACCCATGGAGTTTCCTGAGGGTGGATTTGGGCCCTCTGCGGCTCCTGCCAGTCCACAGGAACTCTAGAGTGGAACTGAGGCAGGCCCAGGCTGCCTCGTGCTGGTGTTTCTGGAGTGACTCTTGCCCTGAATTTGGGCTCCCTAGTGGCTAGAGGTAGCAGTACCTGGTCTCCCTTTGGCTGGACACCCATGGAGTTTCCTGAGGGTGGATTTGGGCCCTCTGTGGCTCCTGCAGGTCCACAGGAACTCTGGAGCAGAACTGGGGCAGACCCAGGCCGCCCTTGGGTGGGGCTGCCTTGCGCTGGGGTCTTTGGAGCAACTCTTACCCTGAGTTTGGGCTCCCCTGTGGCTAGAGGTAGCAGTCCCTCGTCTTCCTTTGGCTGGACACCCATGGAGTTTCCTGAGGGCAGATTTGGGCTCTCTGTGGTTCCTGCCACTCTGCAGGAACTCTGGAGCAGAACTGGGGCAGACGCAGGCCCTCATTGAACACTTTAATAATTGGTTTTTTATAGTCTTTCTCTGGGCTTTCAACCTCCTGTCAGTTGGATCATTTGTTAGAGTATTGTGAATTTTGTAGGGAGATTTGTTTGCTTATTTCTTCATGTTTTCAGAGGCCTTGGACTTGGACATCAATTGAAGTGGTTTCCTTTACCTCTTTTCTTAATGCATGTGCTTTTTTTGTGCACGATTATCTTATTTGTTCTGAGACTTCTTTCTGATTTTGATGTATGAATAGATACCAAGGAGTGGGACCTGAGGTTCCTCTCTGATTATTCCTCCATGGCTCTTTGTTTGGGGCTTTTGTCTCCTAACTTCTTTGAGTTGGAGTAACTTCAGGGCTCAGGTGGAGTAGATTGTGTGAAGTGAGATGCATTATTGCTTGGTTAAGGTGTTAGTATTTCTGAGCTGCAGGATCTCTACTCTGTGATCTTGAAGTGTCCCAATCTCTTTCTGGCCCTCTTAGAGGGAGGGAGAGCCAGGAGTGACACTAATGTCAGTAACAAATGTATAGCTTTGTTTAAATGTCCAGTGTCTACTTTGATGACTCAAGTGCTATTTGTTAGGGTCACTACCAACAATAAAATAAAACATGAGCTGGAACAGGAATTTGATATCAAGTGTCTACTATGTTGTCTAGTATATTAATGATCATCCCAACTTGAGTGGTGTGGTAATTACATTGCCTAATTGTTAGTTTTGTTTTTTGTCTCTTCTATTCTTTGTATTAAAGGATAGCTGAAGATTAAGTGCTATTAATTTATGTGGGGAGCAAGGTGCACCATCTTTTGGTTGAGTTTAGTTCAGCAACAGTGTCTGTGAAATTTTAATGTCTGTGTAGTTTCCCAACACCTACAGAGAATGGGGTGAAATAAATAATAGTAATGACCATTGCAAACAATACACAGCATTAAAGTAAATACCTAGTTTCTACTATCACGTGTTCAACATTAATTACCACCCAAAAACAGGAATGGTGGGTTTAGCAATATGGTTTTAAAACAAACAGCAGCTGTCAACTATATCATCCATAGCAGTAATGATTGTGTATCAGCATTAACAGTGGGGGCAAGAGTTATATAAGCCAATTAATTCTGAAATATGGTAAAAACAGTTAATTGGGGGAAAATATAATGTGTTAAGAAGTTACAAAAGGGGGCTGGGATTATGGCGCAGTGGTAGCGTGCTCGCCTAGCACGCATAAGGCACTGGGTTCAATCCTCAGCACCACATAAAAATAAAATAAAGATATTCTGTCACCTACAACTAAAAAATAAACATTTAAAAAAAAAAGAAGTTACAAAAGAAAAAAAAGTTACAAAAGAGTTTACAATTTCAAAAATTGAACAGAGAATGCAGACGAGATATAGCAGATGATATTTATACAGGATAAAGGGAAAAATAGAAGAAAGTATTGGGAGAAAAATAGAATTTGGCCATTAGCCAGAGAAGAGAAGAGGGAAAGAGAAAAAAGAGAAGAGAAATATCAAATGAAAATAATATAAAATCAAACCAAAATACACAATCCAAAAAACCCAAACCCTCAAAATATAAGGCTAGTCCAAAATAATTACATTAACAATGCTAAAAATGAGAGAAAAGTAAACAAATGAATGTTTGTATATATGTTCCTGAACCAATCAGCATAGCAAGAATTCACACGTGCTTGCATGCACACTTACACATACAGAAAGAGTAGAAATTAATTTAAAAAATACCAATTAAAAAAAACTTAATGAAGAATGAAAGAACTGTCTCTCTTCACTGAGGTACTCAAAATAGTTGACCAAATTGGGTGGTCACTGTCTATGTCCCATAGGCTTTATTTCCAGTTCTTCTTGAGTTATGTACTGATAGAGCAAGGGATGGAGGTTGTTAATCCCTTCCTGTTTTGTGTACTCTGAGTTTTGTGTATTCCAGTTGGAATTTGTGTATTCCCTTAGGGTGAAGCTGTTTGATATAAAACTTCCTGTTTTGTGTATTCCAGATGGAATGCCCTTAGAGTGAAGCTGTTTGATATAAGACTCAGCTTCCATTCTCACCAGTATGAGGTGGGATGGGTTAAGAAGTACAGTCAGTTGGTGTTTTGTTCATTCAGATCAATTTGGTGCATTCCCAGAGTAAAGTCTATCTTGAATTCTTAAAGGAAAGTGAGTTCTAGCAGGTGAAATTGAAGTCTATTCAGGTCTCAGGGACTTTGTTGGGTGATGTCTTTTTTGGGTAGATTATATTGATCCTCTTGACAGTAGCCAATCTCTGGTGCAGGTCTGGTTCTCAGGAACCTTCTAAGAATTCCAGTAGTGGGGTAGGGGGGCCAATCCTTCACTCACTGCCCACAACTATAACCTTCCTGAGATCAGTCTCTGAGTGTCTCAAGCTCCCGGCCCATTCCAGATGGTCATGTGAGCTGCCAGACACAAAGGAGAAGTGAACTGGGCTTCCCTTCACTTTTCTGACTCAAATCCCACTGAGTACAGTCCACTCCATGCTTTTTTCACTGGTGTCCCACCAGGCCCTGCCTAAGTCACTCAGTAGAAACCTGCTGGGATACTGTGTAGAGTTTTCTTTCCCTTCTGATTTCCCAGGTCCCTTAGTTCTTGCAGTGATGCCATCTTCCAAAGATGGTTCCTGGCTCAGCCTTCTGCAGCCAGTTGAGATACAGAGCACACTTTTCAAGCACCACTGCACAGTGCAACCTCTGGATCAGCTAAGATTAGGCAGCATTTTTTATCTCAGGCTTTTCCATACCAAGTCTGTGTTCTTCCTCCCTCTGGTAAATCCATACCAGGGGCACAGGTGTAATAGCCAGGTAGGCTCCAATGTATTCTTTCTTTTTTGTTTATTGCACCCCTTTTTTTGAGTCCCTAAGTCACTTTGAGTGTCCAATATTGAATTTTAGTTTAATCCCTCTTTTACCCATATTCCTGAGAAGTTGTACACCTGCTGCTTTGGCCCTGAGCCATGGTGCCCCTTGAAATGCAGCTTTTCTCTACTCTGCAATCTTCTCTCTCTGACTCACATAATTAGAAAAGGTTGAGAAGTCCTGTGGTAGGCTGTCTATAAGCTGGAGAACCAGGAAGTCAGGCAGCCTGGCTCAGTCCAAGTCCAAAGGCCTCAAAACCAGGAAGCTAATGGTATAATTCTCAGTCTGAAGCTGAGGACTTGAGAACTTGGGGACCACAGATGTAAGACCTGATGTCCAAGGCTAGAGAAACGGGACTGATGTCCAAGGAGAAGAAGATGTCCAAGATGATCCAACAGGAGAAGAAGGATGTCCACTTCTCGGAAGGAGAGTGAATTCATCATTCCTCTCTTTGTTGTAATAGATCTCTTAGCCCAATTGGATGGTGCCTATCCATATTGAGGATGGATCTTTCTTACTCAAGCCGCTGATTTAAATGTCAATCTTTTCTATAAACACTCTCACAGATACACGCAGAAATGTTTTACCTCCTATATGCATATGTCTTTTTTTTTTTTTTTAACTGTGGATTGAACCCAGGCATGGTTAACTACTGAGATGCATCCTCAGCCTTTTTGATTTTTCATTTTAAGACAGGGTCTTACTAAGTTGATCAAGTCCTGAAGCTAGCTTTGAACTTGCAATTTTCCTGCCTCAGTCTTCTGAGTTTCTGGGATTATAAGCCTGCATCATCATGTCTAGCTTGCATCTCTCTTAATTCAGACAAGCTGACATCCAAAACTAATCATCATGGTACCCACCAAATAAATATTAATAACTAACAATGAACTAGTTTCATTTATTTTCCTCTTCTTTGAATTTGGCTCCCAAACTATGTAATCAACCATTTATCAATTGAATTTGTAGGTCTCATTTTTAAAAATCTGTAAGTGAAGGATTTGGTTGTAAAGGTCCTTTTAATTTCTTCTATTCTGGTAACTACAGAAATGAGCCATGTTTTGCTGAAGGAGGACTGCCCCAGATCATCCTTCGGGTGCTGGTGATAAGTGAGCCTGCTAGCCAAGTGACAAATAAAAAACCATAATGGGGATTCCAGGCGTCTGAGGGCCAGCAATGATGAAAACCAGAGGAAAATGTCAAGGAGAAGCACAAAGCGTTAGAGATATGCTTCCTTTATACAATGAAGTCTGGTTATACTTCCATGAAGAAGACCCACAAATTGTGGACATGGCTACAAGGTAGATTGCTAAATCAGGGAAATCCTAAGAATTGCCTTTCTTCCTCTTCCTGCAGTGCAAGGAGTCAGAGTTCCATTTGTTTAGTTCACTCACTATAGTTTTTCTTTCCCACGTTTGAAAGAAAGTTTTCCTATACAGTACTATCATCTGGATAAACAAATACATTTTCCTGTGCATTAATCTGTATTTCTAGTGATGAAGAGCGGTTAGGAACTGACAAGAATGACTACTTTCTCCACTATGACACATTGTGTCCAAAGGGAAACAGATTTGAAAGAGCATAGGAAAAGCTTCTGACCAGGTATGCAGACCTTCTTGAGGGCAGTTGCATGATAATGGAAGTTCCTTGTTCTTATCTGAGAGACCACAAGATCAGAAAAGGGGATATTGACCCTTCAACTGGTGAAAGTTACGATCATGTGAAAAGGACACAAAACAACTAAGAACTTTACCCATGTGAGTATCTATCTGAAAAAAACAGAAGACTATCCTGATCTATAAGAGTCCTTGCTCAGTTCTCATTGTCCATTGTCTGGATGTCACATTCCCCATGGGACAAAAGGATCTGTGGTTCCAATTGGCCAGGGCTTTGCAGTCCAGATACCATATTCCCATCAAGACTATGTTTTGAGTATTTGGGATCCCCAAATTCCTTTACCAAAAAATGTTGAACTTACTTGCAGTGTATTCATGAGTCTTTTCCCTGAGCCTGACCTCAGGCAAGATTAATAATAGGTTGGTACAAGGGAGGACTTGCACCAATGCAGAGTAAGTTACTGGTGTAACGGGCGTCTAAAGAGTAGCTGGTTGTGGATGGAGGATGTAGAAAAACCTCGGATGTGCAAGTTGGGACAGACACACCTGTGGAATGAAAGCTCACAGAGTGTGGAACAAAGCCAGGTGCAAAGAACTGAGAAGAAACCAGGGTTAGGAGCAGAGATAAACTTTCATGTGGGATTGGATTTTCCCTCACTGCCACATTCCTGGGAGGCAATCTGAGAAATCCAGGAGCTGTAAAGGCAGGAGTTATATAGCACATTTTACTTAATAGTTTATTGGCTTGATTTATAGCTTTAAATATCTAGATGTATGTCATGAGTTTATGTTTCACTTTTGCTCTAAACTCCCCAAAGATTGGTAGGAGTGGGGAGATTGGTTCTATGTAGAAATTTATCCTGAAAAGGCCAACCAGGAGACATGAGTCGTCAACTTTCTTGGCCTTCTCATACACTATTTCTATTTCTAATTTGAAAAGAAATATGAAAGCTCAAATTTGGTATTACATATTTCATTTACTGCCTGCCATGATCATTGCTTTTCACGCCAATGGGTTTATCTTGTGACCCTAGAAAGCAAATGCTGAGTGATACAGGTTATCTTTTGTGCTAGTTAGAAGAATTACAATTACTGACCACTCTGAATTCCTGGACTTTTGGGGAATATTGACAGAACCTCCTGACCTTAACTTTAGCATTAATTCCCATACAGCTGGTGAAACTGTCTGGGGCTTAAGCTCCCAGACTGAAGTCAGAATATTTTAAACTTAGGGTTCAACAAAATGGAGAGATTAGAAAAATAAGAACTACAAAAAATAGTGCTTAAAATTCAAAGAAATGTTACTAGTTAATTCTGGAAAGATGCTGGAAAGAATGATCAATTTTTATAGAACATATTTGAAAAATTGGCTAGTTAATAATAGAATTGCTATCCAGTTGGGAACAACTTTTTCGAAGTTTAATTATAGCTGAGTGTGGTGGTGCATCCTGTAATCCCAGCAACTTGAGAGACTGAGACAGGAGGATTGCCAGTTCAAACTTGCCTCAGCAACGGCGAGGCACTAAGTAACTCAGTGAAACCCTGTCTCTAAATAAAATACAAAATAGGGCTGGGGATGTGGCTCAGTGGTGGAGTGCCCCTGAGTTCAATCCCTGGTACCAAAAAAAAAAAAAAAAGTCTAATTATACTTGAGGCTTGTACATCAATGCTCATGATTTCATGGATACAGTAATAGCAACACCTACTTATGCACAACTTGTTATTTGAGATTCTTAAAATGATAAATAGCTGCTATATGGAATCTGCCTCTTGTCTGAATAACAAAATAACAGTATAGTTCAGAATTCCATAGTTCATCTAATGCTTGAGTCTCGTTTCCTGTTTAACTGTTTGAATCTTCATTTCCTTGACAGTGACAACTAAAAGGAGAGCTTTGTTCTTTATTTGTGGAATTGTATTCATACCAGACAAGACTTCTTTATTTTTCCCTTAGCATTCTTTTCTTATAAAGATTATGAAGGAGCAACAAGAATTATTGTTGCTTTTATGTTCTGGAAATTATTTAGTTATAGCAATTTATAGATAAACAATTGCTATGATTGTGAATCTAGCTATTTTCTTAATTCTTATCATGTCTATCATTGTTTATTTTCATAATTTCTTGGTATGTGGACCTAGGAGAAAAGGATCTATCTTTATATTTTTCCCCACAGAAACAATAATAATTAGATAAATATTTCAAAACCTACCTATATTTTCACAATATACTGATAAAATGGTTATATTACCATCTTCATGGTAAAGGATAAGAGAATTCTCTACCAAAAAACAGAAACGGGAAATGAGTGGGAGTAGAGGGCTTCCAGCAACTCTGAAACAGTAGAATAATATACTTTGATAAGGGATTAAAAAATCCTGCCTCACTGTATTTATCTATGTTCATCTAGTATTATCTAGAAGGTCAGTGTTTATAATTGTTTTCCCTCTTTTTATAAATGTCATGAAGCTACTGATTCAATTTCTTATTATGATGTCTTAAAACTAATGCACATGAAGAAGCTTCCAAGTATCCAACAGCCATGTGTCCTTGGTGGTTGTCAGGGATGCACCTTGAGTTTTGGGGGAGTGGTGGCAGGATGTGATGTCAAATCGTGACTGTGTATGGTGAATGTAGGGACACTGGATATGGATGGGCATAGCCCACTGTCCTTGTGAGATGGGTGTCTGAGTGTGATGTTTGTGGCTATAGGGGGAAAAAATATCATCTTTTCCTGACCTACTGCAAGGTTTCTGGCTGACACTCTTATAATGAAAGACAGATTAATAAGAGAAAAACATAACCAAACTGTTTAAAGTGAAACTGGCTTTTTTTTTTTTTTTTTTTTAAATGAGTGTGGTGATAAAGACATTGAGGACCTGTGGGCACAGCTTGGTGCTATGACTCTGGTTTGGACTGGAGCAGTAGCACTTTCATTCACTACTGCTTTTGCACCATCAAAGTTTATATGCTGACAATGAAGAAGATCAATAATACCTTAGCATTTTTATGAAAATATTTTTGACTTTACAGATGCCCCCAAAATGTCTCAGGGCTTGCACACCATAATACGAGAGCTGTTGTTCTGAACCAAAGGGCTTACGATACTTATCTTTTACCTTTAATCACATCAGCAACTAGAACAAGCTGAGAAATTACCTTGTTTGTGAAATAGCCTTAAAAATACACAAACATTTTTCGGTTAAAAATGTCTATGTTGGGCTGGGGTTGTAGCTCAGTGGTAGAGCACTTTCCTAGCATGTGTGAGGCTGGGTTGGATCCTCAGCACCACATAAAAATAAATAAAATAAAGGTGTTATGTCCATCTACAACTAAAAATATTTTAAAAAGTTGATGTTAATAAAACTGTAAACTTCTCTTTAATAAATTGCCTTGTAAAGTAGAAAAGGGGATAATAGAGTATCTTTTCTCCCAATTAAAATAAACAGTTTTAGGATTTTAAATTGTCTTGTAGGAAAAATGTTACATGTGCATATTATAAATTTTTGATCTAATATTACATTTTAGTAGTCTGTAAAAAGTATTTCACTACATTGATGAGCTATATTTCTTAAAATTGATGTTTCAAAAAAAAAAACAAACAAACAACTGATGTTTCAGAATGTCAATTGATTTGTAGTCAGAAAGAGGGCTAAATGATAGTGTAAATAGCACATCCTTGCACGTGCCAATAGTGTTGGCTATGTCAATAGAATTTCTAAGAAATATTACACTGAAGTGGGAAAAGTTGGAAAAAGTGGTCCAGAGATTCTTGCACCTAGGAAGAACAAAGATACATGGAGAAACAAAACTTTCTGGCAATCTTATTGTCTGTTAATTGATACATAATGAAAAGACAGGAGACCCAATAGCATCTATCCCATCCTGAATAACTTTAGTTTCTAACACTGGGGAAGAAGAATTCTCTGTTATATAGTTTGTCATGAGGATCTTTGAGAAGCTAGAAGGTAAAGAGAACATATGGCTTATGTGTAACATAATGTAATCTATATATTTGTCTGACATTTACATGATTCTTGTTGCTTGGTGAAGCTTTATAGCCCCAATTAACAGATTAATTTTTTTTGTTTCTTCTCTGTTTTGGCTAAAAGAAAATTGAAAAAGAGAATGAGAAATAAGAATTTGAAGCATATGTTAATTAATACCACATATAAGTATTGGTGTATGCATTATTAGCAAGAGACATTTCCTGTTAAAGAAAGTTGGTATATAGGATTAGGCTTAGTTGCAACAAACAAACACATATCCTGTAAATAGTACTGGTTTAAACAAGATAGAAGTTTATTTCTTTCTCACATTAAAAAACCCTGGAAGTTGGCAATTCAGAAATTGTCCAGATGTTCACCATGGCTTCCAGGATTCTAGTTTCTGTATTTCTTCTCTATATCTCAGTATTTAGTTTTATTTTCAACTTTATCTGGTAATTCATTAAGTTTCCTGGGGCTCCAGATATTATATTCATATCACAGGCAAGCAATAAGAATAATGGAAGATTACATTCTCATTTAGGGAGACCCACATGACATTTTTACTAACAGCTAATTGGCCCAAATTTAGTCTCAAGTTTCATAGTCCAGCTGCAAGGTGCAGTTTTGTTTTTCAGCTAGACACATAGATACCTGGAACAAAATTAAGGTGACTCTGTTTCTATCACAGGAATGGTCTTTGCTTTTATAAACAATCTAGTAATTTTCATCCTAAGTGTTCAATTGGTACAAAATATTTTAACACTGCTATTTAAAACCATGACTCCTAACCCCAGAAATTTGAACTTAGAACTAAATGATTAGCTTTAAAATCTTAGAGCCACATATTAGTAAATAGTTGAGCTTTTATCTTTGAAAAGAGCAATTTCATACTATGTTCTCCTTAAGCCATGCAATTAAAAAAAAGGTTGTGGTTTTATGATGGCAAATAATATTTAAAGATATATAAAATACTGATTGAGTACTAAAAAGAAAATGTGAGAAATGCACTAAAGTCTTGATAATATAATGCATCATCCCCATGAAGGAAGACTATTGCTGAAAAATGGAGGTACCAGTTATTCCTCATCTGTGGAAATGTTCATCTTGTTGTTTTGGTTGCCCAGCCTCAGTACTAGAAAATAGATTTGGGGGAAATCATGATAAAAGTTGTGTAACAGATAAAAGATATGAGATATATTCCTTCTTACCTTTGCAACGGAAAATCTAATATAGAGATAAATTGCTAGCCCTGGCTGTTAATGTAAATTACATTGGGAATATTAGTAGTGAATATTTTGTATCAGAGTGGGCTCAATTAAAACTTTTGGATGACCTTTCAGCACAATAGGGTATTATCCGCAAAGTCAAATTTACTTAAAATGTTGAAATAGAAAGAAGAGAAATTATTGCAAATCTAGAGACAGGCTATAATGATTTTTTAATAGGGATCTTAGTTTAAATTTCTGTTTTGGTATCAACAGAAGTGTAGAGGTCAGTAGCATGAATTCACTAAAAAATTAGAACTTTTAAAGTTGCAATTTATATTTTTTAAAGAGAATTCCTTAAGATGTCATTCTAGAAAAGTCAAGAATTTCATGCATGGCATGACCAGTGTAACTCCACATTATGTATAACCACAAGAATGGGAAATTATACTCCATGTACTTATAATATGTCAATAAAATTCTACTGTCATGTATATATAAACAGAACAAATAAAAAATTAAAATTTAACAAAAAATATGTGTGGCCTGATAGATATAAGCAATGCATATAAAATTCTTTCTCAGTGTCTGTCTGTCTCTTTTTCCAAATTTGCTTCATTTTTCATAAAGATCTATGAGGTTGAGACACAGTTTTCTATATAAACTAAAATTAGATAATTAATAAAATTGTATTTCATATTATTTGACAAAATTACTCACTTTTAGGTTATTTTCTTTAAGTTAACTTGCAATTAATAAAAGTTTTACTGCAGGCCCTGAAATATACCAAATGAAGGTACAATTTACTTTGAATACTCCTAAAACCATAGAAATATTGCCATGGGTGTTTTTTATTGATTATATATGCAGATTATCTTTATTCACTGCCTCTCTCATGAGGTATTAGTTTGTGTTTGTAATATTTTATGCTCTAGATAACTTGATTGATTTTGAGCAAAGTTGGTAGAACATAGATTCTTTGCTTAAATAAATTCATTAGAAAGGCTTTCACCTGACATCAATCAGATTTTATTGAGAGCTTGATATAATTCCTTTTGATATAGTATCTCATTTCATTAATAATGAAAATAGGAGTATACACCAGATTCTGAAATGAATTACAAGCAGAACTATAAACATGATTCTAAAACATATTCAAATGTCAATTCATCTTGATTTTAATTACCTTGAACAATCATACCTTAAGCATACACATTGTGTGTGTGTATTAATATATATATATATACACACACACACACACACCACATATATATTGCCTAACTATTGGCATATATTTTTCCTGCTAACCACCTAAGAACTCTTGAGACTTGACAAGAAGGAATTATCTGCAGTGACATGGAGGAGAGAGGAGGGCTAGGACTCCATAGCCAGGTGGCACATAACAGTAGGGAAAGAAGGGTTTGGGCGTATGAAGGATAGAGCGGGGAGCATAGAGCATATACCAGATCCCACAAACACTCAAGTCAGATGTATAGATTATGGCATACAAAGTGTGTGTCCATTGATGGTTTTCTAATATGTTCAGTTCCCACAGGTGAGCAGGCAGTTTGCCAGGAAGGAACATAAACCACAAGCAGCTGTGCCATGGAAGGGTACCAGGGATAAGAAGGGAAGGATTAGAGTTGCCAGAGGAAGGAATTTGGTCCTGTCATCTCTAGAGTACATGTGAAAATCACCTGTAGAATGAGGTAAACATATGCTGTATGATTGCATAGGTTCAGGACGAGGTTCTAGTATGTTTTTGGAAAGTCACAGAAATTATTCATCTGATCCCTGGTGAGAACCACCAGGTAAATTGGAGTTGAGTCCTGGAGAACAGCACTTGTGGTATATCTAGGAGCCAGTGTCAGACTTGGGAAGAAAGGCAGAGATCTAAAGTCCATGAGGTGAAGGATAAAATTGCAGTAAAGTATAAAGTATCTCAAGGTGGAAGTTTCAGAGCAGTTATGAAGTATGCTTTTAAAAAATGGAGCAATGATGAGTTCCTTGATTGTTTTTGGGTACTGGTCATAGATAACAGCAATGAGTCTACCAATCTGCAGATGTAGGACTGGTTGAGGTATAAGAATACAGTTGATACTAGGGAGGTGAAATACTAGTCTATGGGATTTACAGAAACCCACTGGTTAGCAGTTGGCAAATTTTAATCAGTGTCTCTCAAAATTTCAGATAAACAGCCTCAGCAAGGGAGCCACAACTGCTCAAGAAAGTTAGAGTCAGAAAACTATTTTTTTTCAGGAAGAAATGGGAAGAACAAATCAAGAAATATATTTAAGTGATAATATTCAATAACAAAAAAAGGGCAAGGGATATGAATGGACAATTCATAGTAAAAACACTAATGACAAAAATGTCATAATGTCCAAAGTTTCTGATACTCTCAAAAAGAATTAAAGTAAGGAGAAAACATTTTAAACTATGAAACTGGCAAAAATTCTGGTGATGAGATCTGTATAAATTCTATGGCTGCTATCATAAATTTCTACAAACTGGGAGACTTAAAACAACTTAGATTTATTCTCTTATAGTTCTGGAGGTCAAAGATCCAAAATCAATTTCATGGGACCCAAGTCAAGGAATTGGTAGAGCTAGTTCCTTCCAGAGTTTCTGGGAGGATCTAGAGAATTGGTTTCTAGCTTTTTCTGGCTTCTGGAGGTTCCCTACTTTTCTTGGCTTGCAACTCCTTCCTCTCATTAATTACTGTGATCTCTTGCTTTTATTATCACATCTACTTTTTTTATTTGTTCTAATTAGTTATTTATGACAGTAGGATGCATTTAGACGTATCATACATAAATGGAGTATAACTTCTCATTCTTCTGGTTGTACATGTTATAGAATTACACTGGTCATGTAATCATACATACACATAGGGTAATGACATCCAATTCACTCTACTATCCTTTTCCTATACCCCCTCCCCTCCCTTCATTCCTCTCTGTCTAATCCAAAGTACTTCTCTTTTTCCCTAGCCTCCCCTGATCTTATTGTGAATTAGCATCTGCATATCAGAGAAAAAATTTGGCCTTTGGTTCTTTGGGATTGGCTTATTTTGCTTAGCATGATATTCTCCAGCTTCATCCATTTACCAGCAAGTGCCATCATTTCATTCTTCTTTAAGGCTGAGGAACATTCCATTGTGTATACATACTACATTTTCCTTATCTGTTCATCTGTTGAAGGGCACCTAGGTTGGTTCCATAGCTTGGCTCTTGTTAATTGATTTCCTATAAACATCAGTGTGGTTGTGTCACTGCTGTATGCTGATTTAAGTCCTTTTTGTATATACTAAGGAATGGGATAACTGGGCCAAATGGTGGTCCCATTCCAAGTTCTCTAAGGAATCTCCATACTGCTTTCCATAGTGGTTGCACCAATTTGCAGTCTCACTAGCAATGTATGAGTGTTCCTTTTACCTCACATCCTGGCCAACATTTATTGTTGCTTGTATTCTTGATAATTGTCATTCTGACTAGAGTGAGATGGAATCTCAGTGCAGTTTTGGTTTGCATTTCTCTAATTGCTAGACATCACATCTACTTCTATATTAAATGTCTCCCTAATGAACACACTTGAGATTGTACTTAGATATATAATTACATTACAGATTATTAGAGACAATATACATAATGCAGAATAGTCTCTTTAGCAGGCACATAATCTTTGTATCTGGTTTCTTTCTCTTAACATGGAATTTGTTGTGAGGCTACAGTTAGCTTCATTGCTATATAGTACAATGTTGTATGGAATATACCACGATTTAATCTATTTTATTATTGATGTAAATGAGGGATATTTTCAGTTTTTGATTATTCAAGAAAAATCCTCTACATTTCTAATTGATATTTTTACCCTCTTCTAGTCCATCAAGAAATTTAGAACACTTTAACTCATAGAGCCCTCTCTTATGTTCTACCCTATTCTTTCACATTATTTTATTTATCTTTATATATTAAACCACTCAAGAAATTAAAATAGTTACGGTTCTTATTCATTTGCGTTTACCTATTTACTGTTTTCTTTCATTTGTTCCTTTCTGTATCTTTTTCTTTCTTAGATGGCTTTTTGCCTGAAGAATATTCTTTTTATTTCATCTAGTGTGAATCTGCCAAAAAAACAACTGTTTCTATTCATCTGAAAATGACTTCGTTTTGTCTTGATTCCTGAAAAAAATCCACATCTTTATTTAAATTTACTCTTACACAGGTAGGCTGTACAACATGATTTTTTAAAAAACAGACTTTATCTTTTAGAGAAATTTTAGGTTCATAGCAAAATTGAGCAAAAGGCATAGGTCTCCCATATCTCTCCTGCCCTCACAGGTCTAGCCGCCCCCATTATCAACGTTATTCATCAGAGTGGAACAATTATTACAACTAATAAACCCATACTGTCACATCATTGTTATGCAAAGTCTCTAGTATACTTTAGGGTTCACTCTTGTTGTGTATTCGGTGATTTTGGATAAATGTATAATGACATGTACTCACTATTATACAATCATAAAGAGCAAGTGCACTGTCTTAAATATGTTCTGCTCTGCTTATTCATCTTTCCCTTCCCTGCAGCCCTTGGCATCACAGATTGTTTTCTGCCATCTGCATAGTCTTGCTTTTTCCAGAATATCAGATAGTTGAAGTCAAACAATATGTAGACTTTTCAGGTTGTGTTCTTTCACATATGGTACATTGTTAGTCACTATAGTCATTGTGAACAATATGATGTTTTGATAATGAAATGATAGCTAGAGCCAAGCCAATTAACATACCATAACTTCTCATAGTTACCGTGTGTGAGTGTGTGTGTGTGTGTGTGTGTTAAGAACATCTAAAATCTATTACCTTAGAAAATACAGTACAGGGGCAAGATGGCGGCTTAGAGAGACGCAGCATCCAGTCTCGCCAAACTAAAGATCAAAATTTTGCGACACAAATTTCTTCCACCCAACTTTTCGGCAGCAAACTACAGCCATCATCACAGAAAATTTCACTTTCGCATGTAAGCAGCGCAAGCGGACATCGCCACAGCGCGTCTCCAGCAGCAGTGGCCGTAAGCGGCTGCGGGGCGGAGCGACCCCGGTGGCTCAGCAGAGCTCGCCTCGGGCGGGAACTGCGTCTACTCGAGAAACCTGGCTCCAGAGCCCAACCAACCACACAGGATCCACAGCAAGCTCGTGTGGACCCACGACCCCAGCTGTCAGGCACTGGGGAGCGCGCCAGCGAAGGCAGCGCTACAAGGGAAGATTGGGACCGCACCAGTTCCGTTCCAGAGTGCAGGAAGAACAAAGCAGCAGACGGAACAGATCTGCTAAAAGGAACTTCCATGGGGACCCAGACAACAGGAGACTGCAGACAGCTACTGCGAGCTTCTGGGAGCTTAATCGAAGGGGGACATTGGAAAACAACTCTGTATAATCTTCCATGCACGGCTTCGCCAGTGAACCAGAAATTAACCAGGTTGGGCATCTCACACGCAAAACACGAGCGGAGTATGTCCAGCAAGCAACGAACAACGCCACCTACTGGAGCTGAAAGGAAACATACCTGTCTATTCACATTGAGACTCTTTGTTCTTTTATATTGATTGTTTGTTTTTTGTTTTGTTTGTTTGTTTGTCTGTTTGGGTTTTTTCTTTCGTTTTTTTTCTTCTCTCTCTTTTTACTTCTTCCCTTTTTTCCTTCTATGCTCTTCCACTCTCACTTTGCATTTTATCCTTTATCTTTTTCTCCTAATATTTCTATTGTTTAATCTTTTTGCTTTATTTCTCGGTTCTTTCCTATCTTTCTCTATCCTCCTCTCATTTCTCTCCCACTCCTCCTACCCTCTAATCCCCAACAGTTGTGAATCCAAAGATTTGTTTTACAGTGGGATATAGTAGATTGGGACTCCTGAACCAAATACTGGAGGGGTACTAGATAGTCCTGTTTCTACCACTTACGTAAGTTTTATTTTTCTTGCTATCGTTGCTTGCTGTACCCTACATCTCTTCTTCCCTACCGGTCCTCCCCAGCTCACTGTCGCCCTCTCAAGTACTAGTCAGCCCCTCTTGGATTCATTTTTCATGCATTATAAGAGCTAATAACCATACCCTCACTTCCTACTAACCCAACAATCTATCCTACACCCCACCCTCAAGGTTCCCTAGCCCACCAACAGTAACTATAGACCCCTGTGCGAACTTATTGTTTACATAATAGATTGTTAAGGAACCCATAATTGTTGTATATTGTGACTAAACTGTAAATGTATTTGGGAACTATTAGGAACTACTTGGTTTGAAACTATATATTGCTTGTTAATATTGGTTAATTGGTTAATTGTGATTAACCAATATTGATCCCCCCTTTAAAAGAGCGGTATTGAAACCCTGCAGCAAAACTATACATATATAGGAGCAAAAACTGTAATAACTTGGATCAACAGAGCTAGATGAAAGACACACAAACATCATGAAAAAACAAGGGAAGAAAATGACTCAAACAGCCAAGATTCTTTAATATTAGAATCCATGGTTAGTTCAACAGAAGTAATGACAGAACATGAATTCAGGATGTACATAATCAAAATGTTCTGTGAGTTAAATAATGATATCAGAGGGCAAGCCCAGTCAGCAAAAGATCATTTTGATAAAGAGATACACAGACAAATTCAGGAAGTAAAAGATCACTTCAAAACAGAGATGCTTAGGCAATTACAGGAAGTAAAAGGTCACTTTAATAAGGAGATAGAAATCCTGAAAAGGAACCAAACAGAAATCCTTGAAATGAAAGAAACAATAAACCTAATAAAAAACTCAATGGAGAGCATCACCAACAGATTAGACCATTTGGAAAACAGAACCTCAGACAATGAAGATAAAATATTTAACCTTGAGAATAGAGTTGACCACACAGTGAAGATGGTAAGAAATCATGAACAAAACATCCAAGATATATGGGATCACATCAAAAGACCAAACGTAAGAATTTTTGGGATAGAGGAAGGTATAGAATTCCAAACCAAAGGAATGAACAGCCTATTCAATGAAATAATATTAGAAAACTTTCCAAATATGAAGAATGAATTTGATAATCAAATGCAAGAAGCATACAGGACACCAAATGTTCAAAACCACAACAGACCTACACCAAGACACATTATAATGAAAATGCCTAATATTCAGAATAAGGAGAGAATCTTAAAAGCTACAAGAGAAAGGAATAAGATTACATACAGGGGAAATCCAATTAGGATCACTGCAGACTTCTCAACCCAGACCCTGAGAGCAAGAAGATCATCGCAAAGCATATACCAAGCGCTAAAAGACAGTGGATGCCAACCAAGAATCTTATACCCAGCAAAATTTAGTTTTAGATTTGATGATGAAATAAAACCTTCCAAGATAAACAAAAACTAAAAGAATTCACAGCAAGAAAACCGGCACTACAGAACATTCTTGGTAAAATATTCCATGAGGAGGAAATGCTAAACAACAATGAAAACCTACAGAGGGAGGAGCTACACTAAAGGCTAATCAAAAGAGAAACCAAGTCAAGTTAAAAACCAAGAATAAACCAAAATGTCTGGAAATACAAACTAGGTCTCCATAGTAACATTGAATGTCAATGGCCTAAACTCAGCAATTAAGAGACACAGATTGGCAGATTAGATTAAAAAAAATGACCCAACAATATGCTGCCTACAAGAGACTCATCTCATGGAAAGAGATTCTCACAGATTGAAGGTGAAAGGATGGAAAAAAATTTATCACTCTCATGGACCGCGTAAACAAGCAGGAGTTTCCGTCCTTGTCTCAGATAAAGTAGATTTCAAACCAAAATTAGTGAAAAAGGATAAAGAAGGTCATTTCATACTACTTAAGGGAATCATACATCAACAAGACTTAACAATCTTAAATATACATGCCCCAAACAATGGGGCAGCCATGTTCGTCAAATAAACCCTTCTCAAATTCAAAAACCTAATAGATCCCAACACAATAGTGCTGGGGGACTTTAACACAACCCTCTCACCACTGGACAGATCTTCTAAACAAAAACTAAACAAAGAATCTACAAGACTTAATAGAACAATCAATGATCTAGACTTAACAGATATATATAGAATATTCCATCCTGCAACAAGCAAATACACATTTTTCTCAGCAGCGCATAGCTCCTTCTCCAAAATAGATCATATGCTATGCCACAAAGCAAATCTTAATAAATACAAAAAAATAGATATACTACCCTGCATTCTATATGACCACAATGGACTGAAACTTGAAATCAATGGTAGCTTTAAAAAAAGAAGCCACTAAAACACCTGGAGACTCAATAATTTGCTATTGAACAATGCATGGGTAACTGAAGACATCAGGAAAGAGATTAAAAAATTCTTGGAGGTAAATGAGAACTCTGATACAACATACCAAAATCTCTGGGACACTATGAAGGCAGTGCTAAGAGGAAAGTTCATTGCACTAAGCTCATATATTCAAAGAGCTAATAATCAGTAAATCAATGAGTTGACACTACAACTCAAAGCCCTAGAAAAAGAAGAACAAAGCAACACCAAAAGAAGTAGAATACAGGAAATGATTAGAATTAGAGCTGAAATTAATGAAATTGAAACCCAAGAAACAATCCAAAAAAATTGATAAAACAAAAAGCTGGTTCTTCGAAAAAATAAATAAAATCGACAAACCCTTAGCCACCCTAACAAAAAGAAGGAGAGGGAAAACCCAAATTACCAAAATTTGTGATGAAAAAGCAAACATCACGACAGACCCTGCAGAAGATAATCAGAAGATAATCAGAAACTATTTTGAAAACTTATATTCCAGTAAATAGAAAACCCTGAAGACACCGACAAATTCCTAGACACATATGACCTACCCAAACTGAACCAGGAGGTCATTCATGACTTAAACAGATCAATTACATGCAAGGAAATAGAAGAGGCCATCAAGAGCCTTCCAACCAAGAAAAGCCCCGGACCAGATGGATTCTCAGCCGAGTTCTACAAGACCTACAAAGAAGAACT
>PVHX01010788.1:34440-48131 GCA_004024805.1 Geosciurus inauris | reverse complement strand
CCAAGTGGGGTTCATTCCAGGGATGTAAGGTTGGTTCAACATACGGAAATCAATAAATGCAATCCATCACATCAATAGACTTAAAGATAAGAATCACATGATTCTATCAATTGATGCAGAGAAAGCATTCGACAAAATACAGCACCCTTTCATGTTCAAAACACTAGAGAAACTAGGGATAACAGGAACATACCTCAACATGGTTAAAGCAATATATGCTCAGCCAAAGGTCAACATCATCCTAAATGGAGAAAAATTGGAAGCATTCCCTCTAAAAACAGGAACAAGACAGAGATGCCCTCTCTCACCACTCTTATTCAATATAGTCCTTGAAACTCTTGCCAGAGCAATCAGACAGACGAAGGAAATTAAAGGGATACGAATAGGAAAAGAAGAACTCAAACTATCATTATTTGCAGATGACATGATCCTATACTTAGAGGATCCAAAAAGTTGCACCAGAAAACTTCTAGATCTGATCAATGAATTCAGCAAAGTTGCAGGATATAAAATAAATATCCATAAATCAAATGCATTTCTATACATCAGTAACGAGTCCTCTGAAAAAGAATTCAGAAAAACCACTCCATTTGCAATAGCCTCCAAAAAATAAAATACTTGGGAATCAATCTAACAAGAGAGGTGAAAGACCTCTACAATGAAAATTATAAGACCCTAAAGAAAGAAATCAAAGAAGATCTTAGAAGATGGAAAGACCTACCATGTTCCTGGATAGGCAGAATCAATATAATTAAAATGGCCATACTACCCAAAGCATTATACAGATTCAATGCAATCCCAATTAAAATCCCAGAGTCCTTTCTTATAGAAATAGAAAAGGCAATCATGAAATTCATTTGGAAAAATAAGAGACCCAGAAGAGCCAGAGCGATCCTGAGCAAGAAGAGTGAAGCAGGAGGCATCACAATACCAGACCTTAAACTTTACTACAAAGCAATAGTAACAAAAATGGCATGGTACTGGCACCAAAATAGGCATGTAGACCAATGGTACAGAATAGAAGACACAGAGAGTAATGCACATAAATACAACTATCTCATACTTGACAAAGGAGCCAAAAACATTCATTGGAGAAAAGATAGCCTTTTCAACAAATGGTGCTGGGAAAACTGGAAATGCATTTGCAGCAAAATGAAACTTAACCCCTATCTCTCACCATGCACAAAACTCAACTCAAAGTGGGTCAAAGACTTAGGAATTAGACCAGAAACCCTGCGCCTAATTGAGGAGAATGTAGGCCCAAATCTTCATCACGTTGGATTAGGCCCCGAATTCCTTAACAAGACTCCTATAGCACAAGAAATAAAAGCAAGAATCAACAAATGGGACAGACTTAAACTAAAAAGCTTCTTCTTCACAAAAGAAACTATCAATGAGGTGAATAGAGAACCTACATTCTGGGAGCAAATTTTTGCCACACGCACATCAGATAAAGCACTGATCTCCAGGATATATAAAGAACTCAAAAAACTTAACACCAAAAAAACAAATAACCCAATCAATAAATGGGCTAAGGAGCTGAATAGAAACTTCTCAGAAGAAGAAATACAATCAATAAATATATATATGAAAAATGTTCATCATCTCTAGCTATTAGAGAAATGCAAATCAAAACTACACTCAGATTTCATCTCACACCAGTCAGAATGGCAGCTATCCAAAATACCAGCAACAATAAGTGCTGGTGAGGATGTGGTGAAAAAGGTACACTCAAGCATTGCTGGTGGGATTGCAAATTGGTGCAACCAATCTGGAAAGCAGTTTGGAGATTTCTTAAAAAACTTGGAATGGAACTACCATTTGATCCAGCTATCCCACTCCTTGGCTTACACCCTAAAGATTTAAAAACCGCACACTACAATACAGCAGTCACCTCAATTTTTATAGCAGCACAATTCACAATTGCAAAACTATGGAAGCAACCCAGATGCCCTTCAATAGATGAATGGATAAAGAAACTGTGGTACATATACACAATGTAATATTATTCAGCAATAAGAGAGAATAAAATTATGGCATTTGCAGGCAAATGGATGGAATTGGAGAACATTATGCTTAGTGAAGTAAGCCAATCCCAAAAAACCACATGCTGAATGTTCTCGCTGATTAGTGGATTATGATACATAAGGGGGGTGGGAACGGGAAACATAGGAGAAATACAGGAACTCTAGACGTGGCAGGGGGAGGTGGGAGGAAGGAAAGGGGAATGAGCATAGTAATGATGGTTGATTGAGATGGTCATTACTACCCCTGGTGCATGTATGAAGACACAAATGGTGTGACTTTATCTAGTTTGAAACCAGAGAAATGGAAAAACTGAGCTGTGGTTATGTACTATGACTTGAAACACATTTAAATAAAATAACTAAATTTAAAAAAAAAGGAAAATACAGTACAGTATAATTACAGTATAATTAATTATGGTACAGTATAATTAACTATGGTCTTCAAGCTGCACATTATACTTCTAGATATTTATTTATATTTCTTAGCTAATAGTAATATTTCAGCATATTCAAAATTCTGTTCTATTGTTTTTTGATTTGCACTATTTTGGTTGAGAATTTAGAAGTCAGTTTTACTTTTGCTCCTTTGAAGGTAATCTATCTTTTTTATTCTTGTTTTTAATACTTTAACCTTCTCATTGTTTTCACTAATTTTCTATGTCTGACTAGATGAATAAATATATGTTAAGGTTATCCAATGACTTTTTAATTTCACATATTTATTTTTTCTAGATTTTTTTCCATATGGTACTTTCTCAAATAAGCAATGCCAATTGTTTATATTTCCATTATTTGACTTATTTATAATCACTTCAAAATATCTTTAAGCATGTTACTTTGTCTTTCCATATTTAAGCATAATTATTTAAAATTCTGTTTGATAATTCACAATAGCCAAATTATGGAACCAGCCTAGGATGAATGGATAAAGCCAATGTGGTCTATATATGCAATGAAGTTTTATTAGCCCATAAAGAAGAATGAAAATATGTTATTTTCAGGAAAATGGATGAAACTTGAGAACCTTACGTTAGGTGAAATAATACTCATAAAGTCAAGGGTCATATACTTTCTCTTGTATGTGGAAGCTAGAGATGAAAAAGGGAAGAAAGGTATGTGTAGGAATCTCATGAAAATTAATGAGAATTTCATAGAGGAAGGAGACCAGGAGGAGGGAAGAGAGGAGGGAAAGTGGAAATACTGCGAAATGATATTGGCCAAATTATATTGTTATACCATGTGCATGTATGAATATGTAACAATGAGTCTCAACATTATGTACATGTATAGTGCACCAATAAAAATATGTAAAAAAAGTCTGTTTGATAATTTAGTATTTAGAGATCTTTGTTCCCATTGTAGTCTCTCTTTTTGCAAGTTCTTCTTTATGAA
Source organism: Geosciurus inauris (assembly GCA_004024805.1). Lineage (NCBI taxonomy): Eukaryota > Metazoa > Chordata > Mammalia > Rodentia > Sciuridae > Geosciurus > Geosciurus inauris. The sequence goes on along the minus strand of PVHX01010788.1, from coordinate 44,712 downwards.
CTCAGTTCTAGTGTATATTGTCATTGATTATATGCCAAACATAATATTTAAAAAAAATACCCACTCAGGATCTTTAGAGGCCATTTGTGTTAGATAGTTTTCTTTCACAATATCCTTGTAAAACAAGCCAATCTTGTCAGTATTGAAAATCAGCTCTTCAACATAGCTTTCTTCCTATGACACTTAGTAGGGAACAATAGATATAGGGAGAGAAATGGGGATGACTATTAATGGTTATGGAGTTTCTTTTTTGGATAATGAAGATGTTGTCAAATTGATGATATTGATGGTTATACAACTCTGAATAAATTCACTGGGCTGTACATTTTAAATGAGTGAATTGTATATGTGAATTATTCCTCAATGAATCTGTTTTTAAAAAGGTCTTCTGTTACCTCTTATCTGCAGAACCTGTCTTGCCTGCAATTGTAACAGTACTGGCTGAGCAGTACTGTTATCCTTACCCTGTGTAACATGGGCATGACTTTCTTTATCTTTCAGTCTCACAACAATGCTGTCCACTATGCTTCATTCTTCTTTTTTTTTTTGGTACTGGGGATTGAACTCAGGGGCCACATCCTCAGCTCCCCCACCCCTCTTTTAAAATTTTAAGGTAAGGTCTTGCTAAGTTGTTTAGAGCCTAACTAAGTGCTTGCTGAGGCTGGCTTTGAACTTGAGATCCTCCTACTTCAGCCTCTGAAGTGGCTGAGATTACAGGTATGCACCACCACACCTGGATTCATGTTTTAAAAAAAAAATGTCATCTCATGAATTCATAAATGTAGCTACTTTTCCATCTTATCAATATCTTTGTCACACACCATGGGTGTTACTCCAGCATTTTCTTGAGTGGCCTCACATATGGATATGCAAATTTCCTATTTTTCTGAAGGACGGTGTTGTTGGTTCATTAGCATTGAACTCGTGGACAACAGCAATAGAATTCATGCCTGAATGAAGCTTATCAAACACAGGCATTTTCTCCCTAAGGCACATTACAGCCTGACTGTGCTCAGGAACATTTTAATACTACACGTGGGGAACATATTGAAGCAATAAAATCACCAAGACAAAAAATAGAGAAAATATGGCACTAAATATACTTCAAAAAAGACACATTTACTTTATGAGAGCAAATGGGAAGGCAGAGCATCACCCTTTTCAAATTTAGTTGGGAAAATGCATGTTGGGTGACTCTGCATGTCTGCAAAAGATGATGAAAGTGCCTAGAGTATTGATTTTAGAGAGACAAATGACAAATAGATGTCAGTGAGTAGGCAAGTAAGCAAATACAAAATCCTGAATAATGAGGATTGATTGTACCTGAGATTTCCTAATCTGTTTTAGGAATTGAGATTTTGTGAGTCACACAGATGTTTAAAGATTGGATTCAGTCTTTGTGGGGGTTATGGGTTCTGGGGTATCTTTATTCCAGCAGTGCATCCTTTTGGGGTTCCAATCCAAAACATGAAAATCCCTGGAATCAGCTTTTTCTCCCTTTACCCTCAATGCTGTCAACAACGCTGCTCAGCCCTTTTTTCTGGAATTAGCCATTAGTCTAAGGGTAAAAAATTCCAGGATTACTTCTTTGAATTTCTGTCCTGTCCTGGGTTTGGTTCAGTGATTCTTCATTAATAACATCTTTTTTTTTTTTCCCACTAATAACATCTTTTAAGGTTTATTATATGAGGGCCATTTTCATATTATCACCAGATACTTTTTGGGACTGGACTACAAAATTTTTAAAAATCTAGACTGAACAATATACTCTTACATTTTTATGAGTAGCTTTTGTGAAGGACACAGGGAGAAATCACATGCATAGAATGGATGGGAATGCGGCTCCTTCTGAGGAGCATGGACATTTCAGCTTTCAGTCTATCTGGAAAGAGGTCAGAATGACACTCAGGAGTTGGGTTTGAGACTAAAGCAAAGTGAAGGATCATTTTTCTTCGAGACATAGTGTTTCTGGTGATGTTGGGTAAAGTAGTAGCCTACTCTGAGTCATGTGAAAAATATCAAGTTTGAGGAGGATATCTAGTCTGGTTGCAGGGCTGGGACCTCCTGGGAAACTGAGGCAGCACAAAGACCTCCCCTTGCCTTCAAACCCCGAATCTTGTGATTAAGTTAGAAAGATTTCAGACATGTTACTCAGAGTTATAGGCATGAATTTACTAAAAGGATGGGAAAAGGGACAGGGGACACTGTCAGGGACAGAGTGGGTTCTCTCAGGAGAGGGGCAGAATGTCTCTCCCACACTACAGTCTTATTGGGGATCCTAGAGAAAGTTCCAGAGAGTTCCACCCAGGTCCATCTCTTGGCTTTTGACTGACAGCAGGATAAAATCATACTTTCAAGTCCCCACTGCCATGACAACCATAGGTCACTTTGGTTCATGCTGACAGGTTCTAATTGGATCCTTATCTCCCTGAATTTCGGGATCTGGTCTGTGAAAAGGGTCACAAAATTCCTCTTTCAGGATACTTGGGTTTCTCTTATCAACATTATTTCAGGCCTGCATTTCTTCTACAGATAACAGGTAGTTTGCTGAGGACTGTGACATACCCTGTCCACTTCCCATACAGGGCTGCAGATAAATTATTTCTTGGAAAAGACAGCATGTGGGAGTCAGCACAGTGGGCCTGTTTCATAGAATCTTTCCCTTAACCTCATGTTCCCACCACTCACATTTTTCTGTTTCCTATCAGTGAGAATTCAGGACAGGTCTGGGCCTTTATTGACTTGCCTTTTATTATACTTTTACCAACATATCATTAAATTCAATAACCTAGAATCAATCATGCCTTTGGGAATCAGGGTGCAGGATAGACAGGAAGCTGGTTCTCTTCTTCTGAGATCAGAGTGTAGTATGCATGGGTAGAAGATAACTGTGCCCAACAAAGTGAGACCTCACCATGGACATAGCCAGCGGAGGCAGCTTGGTATCTTGGTAACATACTAATTTCCAAGGGCTTTCCTAACAAAGTACCTATCTCTCTGCATTTCATAGCTTTAAACAACAGAAATCTACTGTTTCACAGTTCTGGTGGTTATCAATCCTCAAGGGGTCCTCTAAGCCATGCTTTCTCTGATGGCTGTCTGGCTCTCCTTCTTTTTGTTTCCTTGTTTTTCTGACAGTCCTTGGTATTCCTCAACTTGTGACTGAATCATTCCAGTTACATGACTGTCTTCTCTCTATGTGTCTTCACACAGTCTTCTGTGTGTGCGTGCGTGCACACACGCCTCTACCCTTTCTATAAGAACACAAATTAGATTGGATTAGGGCCCATTCCATTGACTTTATCATAACTTGGTTAAATCTTCAAAGGACTTTTTTCAAAATAAGGTTAAATTTTGAGGCACTAGGAGTGAGGTCTTCCATAAATCCTTTTGAAGTGGGACATGATTCAAACCATAACAATGAGGAATTGAAGGAAGAAGTATCTAATCCAGAACACACATGAAGCAGTATCCAAGAAGGATCCTATTGTTGATTGGGTTTTTGAGGCATCAGTTTTGTGGGTTATACCATATCCTAAAATATCTTACAACATTGGCCAGAGTGGGGCATGTATCTGTCAGATTTCAAGCAGGGAAACACAGTCACTGTGAGTGTTTTGAATGAAGGATTTTAAATAAGATCTAGATGCACAAAATTATGGAAGGATTCTGAGAAAAGAAGTTCCAGAAAAGGAGCTGGAGGTTCAGAATCACTAAGAGGTTCATTTCAGAAAGTAGCCATGGCCCACCACCAAAGTGGGACTGGAAAGGAGACACTCATGAGCAGAGGGATGATCTCTTCAGTTATCCCCCCTCCCCATGTTTGCAGTCACACATCTGTGTTGAGCCAGAGCCACTGTTCAGGCAACAAGGTGAGTGATTAGGAAGGACTGAGTGAAATTAATGATAATCTGGGACAAGCTGTACCTATCTGCAAATGTACACCCTGAACTGTGAAAAAATCTTCTAAGATCTTCCCAACTCTCTTTTTTGGATTCAAACCTTAAATGTACAGGAAACAGATCCCCAAAACATAATTCTCATCTAAAATATGTACTACAACAGAAGGACCAAGTTCTGCTGTGATTCACAAATTAAACAGAAACAGAAGTGAAATTTTATTACAAAGCTAATGGAATTTTAAGAAAGAGATATAGAGACATTTTAGTCTAGTGTTACACTTTTTAATTTGTAGGCAAGGAAAACTAATAATATAACATATTTGTATAATGCTTATGAGAAAGTAAGCACAGCTTGTGATTTGGGTATAAATACTACCTTTCCATTTTGGGGACTGAATGTAAAACTCAGGAGAACCAAAGTATAGTTTTCATATACTGAGCCATTGACTAGCTCAATATGATTCAATATACACTTGCATACTGGATTTTGTGTTTGAGTAAATATGCTTAACCAGGTTTTCTTTCTCAACTACCCCTGCTTTCTCCTCTCAACACACCAGGTCACTTGTATTAGGGCTGTAGATAGACACAGAATCAGGTGGAGACACACACACACACACACACACACACACACACACACATTAATTATAAGGATCTGACTCATTTGATTAGGAAGGTTGATAACATCCCAATATCTGCAGGTAAGTCTGGCAAGCTGGTGACCCAGGAGAGCTGATAATGCGGTTCTAGTCTGAAGGATGACAGGCTTAAGGCCCAGGAAATGTTGATGTTTCAATTCTAGTTTAAAGGCAAGAAAAAACCCCAATATTCTAGTTCAAAGGCAGTCAGGCAGGAAGGATTTTCTTTTGCATGGGAGATGGTCAATTGTTTTCTTCTATGTAGGCCTTCAATTGATTGGATGGGACCCACCCATGTTAAAGAGAAAAATCTGCTTTGCTTGGTCTACCAACTTAAATGTTAATCTCACCAAATTTCTCAGGAGATATACCCAGAATTATGTTTGACTAAATGTGTGGGCACCCCTTGACCTAGTAAAGTTAAAATACAAAATTAATCATTACATCACTATTTTTAAAAAATTTCCAGTCTCAGAAAGAACCTCTGAGTATTTTTATTATTATCTCAATAAAATAATTTGTTTTATATATATATTATTTCTCTTGACTCTCCGTCACAAATGTAATAAAAACAAACCAATAATACACCATGGTGATCTAGGGGTCCTCGTTGGGGGCTGGTGTCAATTTTGTCCCAAAGGGACATTTGGAATGTCTGGAGATGTTTTTGTTTGTTACAGCTTCAGGGTTGGGAGATTGGCATCTAGTAAGTAGGGGGATGCTTTTGAGCATCCGATAGTACACAGGGCAGTCCCATGCAAGAAAGAATTATCTGGTCTAAAATATCAACATTGTCATTGCTGAAAAAACTAGAACTATGATTTAAAGGAATATTTGAATATCAGTTTCCATTTCAGATTACTTAAAGATGTTCTCTTTATCTTGAATAAAGGTAAGAGTTGAGAGAATAATTGATTTAAGGAGCTAAAAATCAAAAGAAAAATTAGTGGACATTTTCAGCAAGGAAGGACCTGATACAGGTGACCAGGGGCACTTTCAGGTTTGAGAGGTAATTTTTCCTTCAGTGCTTCGCTGACTTTCTTTTCAAGCTGGTTTGCCAGGTCTTCATTAATTTGCTCATATGAAGGCTGAAAGATTATATTAGCCTTGAATAAGAGGCACTTTTCTCATAGCCAATGCATTAGAGGAAGTGAATTCATTCATATTGATTATCAGGTAGATGTGTGTTAACTTTTCAGAAGTGAGCGTCCATCCTCTTTCAAGTGCTATTCAAATATAAAGCATGTTCTAGGGAGGATGATTAATACTTATGGTTTGTATTTTCCAAAGGACTTGAGGGATGAGGTCACTTCAAAGGATAGAATGCTCTTCTTCCCTCCCTCTCTCCATCCCTCCCTTCCTTCCTTTCTTTCTTTTAGTACCAGGGATTGAACTCAGGGGCACTCAACCACTGAGCCACATCCCCAGCCCTACTTTGTGTTTTATTTCTAGACAGGGTCTCAGTGAGTTGCTTGGTGCCTTGCTGTTGCTGAGGCTGGCTTTGAACTCGAGATCCTCTTGTGTCAGCCTCCCAAGATGCTGGGATTATAGGCATGTGCAATGGCACCAGGGCAGAATGCTATTTCTGGTGGTGTTTTTCAGGACAAGTATCAGAGGCAGCTGTGCCGTGGGGTGCTGCCACATTCACCATCTCAGCTCCCTGATTTTACCACCACACGTGTACTCACACTGACAGCCATGCTTACACTGTGAAAGTCTAACTAGCAAAAATGAAAAGAGCATTACTTTGTATAGGAAAAAGTTGACCTTTTTGATTAATATTTTTTAATCCATTGCATTTCAGCACTGGAAATCAGCTATTCTTTTCTTCTAAGACAAGGAACTAGCTCATTAAAAAGCCAGCCAGTTGACTTAGTGTGGCATAGACATGATTTTGCTTGTCAATTTGGAGATTCTAATGACCTAATTTGATAAATTAGAGAGAGATGAAGGTTATCATTTAAGTAATTGATTTATACTAATCAAAGGTTTCTCTACTTAACACTTCATCTAAAATTTAAAGGTTTTGTACTTGTGTTTTGATAGAATAGTGTCCTTTATTTCAGACTTCTTATTTATGGAAATGTCTGTGTTGTAAATTTCTACTATTGAAATTGGAAATAAAGATAAGCAAGTCATAAAAACAGCAAAGCACTTATTTCAGAAAATACTATGAATATAGTAATTGGTCACTAAAAAGATAAGGTTGTAATTATAGCTTTTGCGAGAAATGAGAACCTGAGGATTTTATAATGAGATCATTTCTTCTAATATCTGGCAAGCTTCATTTTCACAAATTCTATTTTAATATACATATGGATTATTTCATTCTGGGTTATTTTATTTCTACTGTCTAGGGGACTATAGCCTTTCTTTTATCTCTGAAACAGGCTGTATAATACCCTGACAAATTTAATATATTCTTTATATTATGGTATTACCCATGCAGAAAAGCACAAAAATAATTGCAATATTTATTTTAAAGGAGACATTGTATAATCAGATCATTACTTACAGTGAATCAATCATATTTACATGAGAAAAAAAATAATAACTTATTTTTGAGTACTCATAGTTTATATCTAGACAAAAGAAACTGAGATTCCTAAAATCTTTTTGACTATTTTGGTGAGAAATTTGGTCCTTCTATGTTTTCTTGTTACTCTCATTTGATTCCAGTGAATTAGTTTTTAATTTTACTAAATAATTGTTTTATTTGATTAGAAACTTGGCCCAAATTTCCTATCTTCTATTATTCAGTTTAAACCAATGGTATTTGCTTACTAAGTATATATCTTTTACTTATAGCTATGATTTAAATTTTATTACTTGACTTGTCAGCTTATTTCATTCTTTTATGCCCATCCTTGAGATAATCAATGAATTGCTACTTTCTTTGTACCACTCCATTTTCCCACTCTTTTTTTTTTGTTATTTTTTTAATAGATCACATTGCATTTATCTCCATTTGTTATTTATTTTTGTTGGTAACAAATCACACTAAAAGCAATAGTATAAAACAATAAATACTCATTGTCTTACACAGTGTCTGAGGATCAGGAACACATGAGTGGCTTACCTAAGTGGTTCAAGTTTAGGGTCTCTCATGAGATCACAAACTGCTGGCTAGAGGAGCAGCCATCTGACAGCTAAATTAAGAGCTGTAAGGTTCATTTCTAAGATCTTTCTATGGAAGTTTCTCTTCCTCTGGTGGTGGCAAGTGGCTTCCCTAGAGTGGATGATCTAAAATGGACAGAGAGGAAGCTGCAGTTCCTTCTATGAACTACTTTCATACTGTTACTTCTGCATTTTTATGTTTGTTAGGAGCATTAATGTAAACTAAATGTTTGTTAAAACACAGAAGTTGCTATGTCATCCCACACTGAGTGGAGATATGAGGCTACACCTCTTGGAAAAGGCAGTATCAGAGAATTTTTATACATACTCGAATAAAACCTACTGTTCATTTTCTGGCCATAAAGTATTCCTCCATGTGCTTTCTTCCTGGGATCTTAAATGGTTTTATGGTCTTATCACTATGAAGTTCAAAATCTTGTCACTTAAATCAGATCCATGGGCATTTGAGATTCTTTAGGTGTAGTTTCTGTTTTCACAGTTCCTCAAATACAAATTCTCTAGATCTGAAAGTTTATGATCTATAGTGGCATATACTCTGTAGCTTTCATATACTATGCTAATCATATAATAGCAGTACAGGCATAAAATAATGTCTAAGAAATTCCTATTAAAAGGAGAGAGGATTGGAAAGGCAACAAGCTACTCATCTCTAGCAATTGTGAAAGCTCAGCTGGGCAAATATGGAAAATTGCTCGATCATTTCTAGTCCTGCTTGGAAATTATTCTCCATGCCTCTTACATGCCCTGAGTTATCCTCCTTTTTCAAGAATAGTAACCCATGTTTGAAACTGCTTAGTTGCTCCACCAGTTTTACACCAGAATTTGGGGGAATCAAAAGTTTCTTTTATTGCGTATTACTTTGGCCCTTTTAGTCTATGTTATGGTTTAGATGTGGTATCCCCCAAAAGCTCACATGTGAGATAGTACAAAAAGATTCAGAGGGGAAATGATTAGGTTGTAAGAGTCTTAACCCAATCAGTGATTTAATCCCCTGATAAGGATTAACTGAATGGTAACTGAAGTGGTAGGGTTTAGCTGGAGGAGGTGGGAATTGGGGTGTGGTTATGGAGTATATATTTTGTGTCTTGAGATTGGGGACTCTCTCTCTGCTCTCTGATCATGATATGAGCTGCTTCCCTCTGCCACACTCTTCTGCCATGATGTTCAGCCTTATCTCAAGCCCTGAGGAATGGAGCTGGCCTTCTATAGACTAAGACCTCTGAAATTATGAGCTCTCAAACTTTTCCTCCTCTACAATTGTTCTGGTCAGATTTTTTAGTCACAACAGCAAGAAAATCCGACTAAAACAGTTTAAATGGAAGTGTTTAGAATCTAATTTTTAAATTTTTAAAAAAATCTAATTTTTTAAAAAAAATTCTGTAGTTTTCCTGTGAGTATAATAGGAGAATGTTCACTCCATTAGATAAAGGACATGCCTACAAATATTCTCAGGAAAGGCCATCCCCCTCTCTCTTAAACTTCTGCCAATCCAAGAATAGTAGCCTTCAAGCTTCTTAGAAATTTTATTATTGGGAGATATGCCCCAGTGAAGCAGGTCCTTAAGCTCTTTTAGGGCATTTTGTTTGACTAAAATACTAGTAGTAGGCAACATCTTAGATCTGTCTGTAAGATTTTAAGACATAATTTTAATAAACATTGAAGTCAGGCTCCCTGCTTTATCTGTAGACCAAGTTTTTGATGCAGTTTCATCATTGCTTGGGAGCCATTTCTTAATCTTTGCATCATTTGTGATCTGAGAAGATTTGGAATCTTCAAAATAGCAAGTGTTGGCTGATTTTAAAATAATATTAATAAATAAGCTATCTCTACCTTATCATAAGCAACAAGAAGAAACCAAGGGTAGTTTTAAAATTCCCCTTTGCTAGTTCATTAGATGCATTTGTACAGGTACATTTCTACACTTCTGACTATAAATTGTCGTGATGTTAAACTCTCTGCCACTACATAACAAAGATTTCCCTTCCTCCAATTTTCAATAACTTATTCCTTATTTCCCCTTAAGGCCTCATCAGAAGTCTCCTCAAAGACAAGCTTCTAACCACCAAGTTTATGGTACTTTGTTATAGCACAACGAACTGACTGAGCTAGTGAGTGATCAGGGAATCATGCTTAAAGAAAATGATTGTCTTTATAGTTTCACACTGTCACTTCTCCTTTTTGTTTTGGAGGAGTCAATAAGTGCAGTGACTCCAATGGGAAGCCTCTTGAAAGAAAGCTTGTCAAAGAATTCATGGACACATTTTAAAATCACCAATCCTAACTAAATATTTTACTTTTTGATCTATGGTTAAATAAATTCACTGTTCACTATTGATCTTTTCTTCTGAAGTTTCCCCAATAATTTGTTGGTTGGGTCAATGTTATCTCTAGTAAATTCTTTTTTTTTTTTTTTTTTTTTTTTGGTACCAGGGATTGAACTCAGGGGCACTCGACCCCTGAGCCACATCCCCAGCCCTATTTTGTGTTTTATGTAGAGACAGGGTCTCACTGAGTTGCTTAGTGCCTCGCCATTGCTGAGGCTGGCTTTGAACTCGCAATTCTCCTGTCTCAGCCTCCCTAAGTGCTGGGATTAC
>PVHX01010788.1:0-34340 GCA_004024805.1 Geosciurus inauris | reverse complement strand
GTAAATTCTTTAAGAAGGTCTCATGGGTACAATATTTTCCTAGTTCTGCATTATGGTATTGAAGGTTAGCTGGCATACACTCTGCCACAAGAGCCTTGAGGATGTCACTTAGCTGTCTTCTGAAGTTTAATGTTTTTGCACAGAAAATTTTGGGAACCTAATTTTCTCTCCTTATTAGTAACTAAGTGACTTGGGTTTTTCTTGTTTTTTTTTTTTTTCTTCTCCTTTTCTTTTTGCCTAGAGATCCAAAACGTTTTTCTTTATATTTAAATAATGTTATTAGTATGTGCTTCAAAGTTAACTTTCTTGTCCTTTTACTACACAGGTGATATTTGCTTGTAATGTATACATGTCTTTTTCTTTCTTAAATTGTTATTTATTGGAAGTTTCTTGAATTTTAAATTATGATTTTAATATTTGTTGTTTATTTTAGTTTTCTTCAGGAAATATATATGTATATATATGTACATGTATATATGTATACACCCATATACACACATGAAGGGGAAATATATACATGTGTATATATAGTATATTATTTTATAACATATAATATTGTTGATATCTGCTTCCTCCAAAAAGATATGTTGAGGTCTAAACCCCAAGTACCTCAGAAGATGATCTTATTTGGAAGTAGGGTCATTGTAGATGTAATGAATTATGATGAAGTCATGCTGGATTAGGAAAGCCTTAATCTGATGTGACAGATGTCTTTATGAGAAGCTGACCATATGAAGACAGAAACACACAGGGAGAACATGTGACAACAAAGGCAGAGATGGAGTCACACAGCTACAAGCCAAGGAGCATCAAAGATTGCCAGCAAACAACCAGAAGCTAGGAGCAGGCAAGGAAGAAGTCCCTTACTGTTCCCAGAAGGAGCAGGGCCCTGTTGACTCCTTGGATTTGGACTCTGTTCTTCAGGATTGTGAGCTAACAAATTTCTGTTGCTTCAGATCCCTCAGTTGGCAACTGTATTAGTTAGGGTTCTCTAGAGGAATACAGTCCACAGGAGGCACAGTTATAAAAAGAGAATTTATTAGATTGGCTTACACAACCAGAAGCTGGATAGTCCACAATGGCTATCTGCAGGCTAGAGAGCTGGGGGAACCAGTAGCTGGGCAGTCCAATATGGCTGAAGCCTCACCACAAGAGGGATCAATGATGCTACCCCAGTCTAAGACCAAAGGCTTCTGGAAACTCCTTGGAGAGTCACTGCCAGCATCCACTCTGAAAGAGCGAAGGGGAGGGAGTCTGATGTCCTTAGGCAATTGCAGCAGCAATCAAGAACCCATTTAAGAAGAATCAAGCTTGCATCTTCTGCTGCTTCCTTGTTCTTCCAACTTTTATTCCATCCAAGCCTCCAACCTATTGGACTGTGCTGCCCACACATAGGGAGGATCTCTATTCCAGCTTGCTGTCCCACACGCCAATCATGCCTAGACATACCCTCACTGACACACCCAAGAGCCTCAATTTTCAGCATCTCTTAATCCAAACAAGTTGACAATTCAAATTAACAATTACAGCAAACCATCATTAGAGCAGCCCTAGGAAACTAAGGCAAGGATCTTTGTTTGACCTTTACGGACATCATTTTCTCTTTCATTATTCTTATCTTTTTTTCCTTTTCTATGTTTCGTTAGCGCATTATAAGTTCATTGTGACATATTCATATTTGTACATAACATTATTTGCTCCATATTATTGGTACATTGTGATTATATTTAAGAGTGGGATTCATGGTGACATATTCATACTTACCTATAAGATGATTTGGCTGATTTTATTTACTGTTCTTTTCCTTTCTCTGTTCTCCTCCCTCCCCTTTGATCCCTTACCTCTGCTCTACTGATCTCATTTCTATATTTCTGCTTTATTTTCTCTTCCTAAGGGATATTTCTGTTGCATGTAAAGAGCAGATTTTTAAATATATGCTTTGTTGTGGTCAAGCTTCCTTTGGTTTTCAGAATCTATCTTGTTTCAGTAGAGTGTTCTAAAGTCTGACTCCTTCTTTTTGTTTCCTGTACTGTAGTTGCTACCTCTGAACAGTACCACTTGGCTTTCTAAGGTGCCTCTATCCTCCCTGAGATTCATTCTTTGAGACCTTTCACTGTAATTCCCTTTGCCAGTGTTCTGACTCATCAGCCATCAGACGTACTTTCAGAAATTCCTTTTTGATGTGGAGATCTCTTCTTTTGAGGATCCACCATTATTGGTCCCAGCTCTGCAAAGACTTTTCTAACCCTTTTGTGCATCTCTTGCTGAACTCACCAAACTGTTCTGGTTTGGTGCCAGGATTTGGCCTCTTCTTTCCATGTCAGCTGGAACTTGTAATACTTTTCCTCCTAGAGACACTGTAAGTTGTGGCTCAGAATGCTTCTATTTAGAAATCTATGTAAATGGTGGCTATAGAGTGGGATCTATATTGTGCAGAAAGTTGAAGTGAAGCTAAAACGATAGGCTTCTTGAGTTAGAGGGTATGTATCCTCATTTGTTTTGAGCACAATAATTGACTATCATGGTGTTTTGAAAGAAGGAATCATTAATGATATGACAGTTCTTTAAAATTTGTTTAATTTCATGAAGTGAATACAGCCTTTGCATATTTTTTATTAGTTTAGAGATTTTGAATGTCATAGTGGAACTTACCTTACTTTATGGATTAAAATAAGAGCTCATATTTGACAGACCCTAAGATGCTCAACTTCTCCAAGCTTCTCTTCTATATAAAATGGTTTTAATATTAGCCATCTTGCATTATTGTTCTTAGCTCCACATTTGATAATTAATATAAGCATAACATTTTTAGTATAGAGCCTAATATGTCACAAGCACTCAAGAAGTGGTGATGTTATTATGCAAAATAACATGACATTAATATTAATACACTCAGTGAACCAATTAAATACAAGATAATTTGACATATTAGTCATTTTAATATATGAATTTGATTTAAACCCGTGAAGCCCTTCTGAAGCCCTGGGATACATCTAGCTGTCAAAAGAAACTGAGAAGGTGATTAAAAAGTATTGGGTAGAAAAAACTACTTACAAATTCATTTTCTCACTTGGCTTAGAATGGCACATGCTGATACATTTTGTACTTGGCAGTCTTGATTCTTACAGAGCCTTGGATTAAAATGAAAATAATTGAATTGGAACTGCATCATCCACTTCAGGGAATATTACAATGGCTCCTTCTGTGGACTCAAGTGCATTTAAAGAGAATATATACCCAGGTACATTGTTCATAATCTGCTGGGAAAATAATATTATTTCTTCATATCTAGTATGTAAAGATCTCACTTAATTCTTTTATGGGAATTCAACACTCATAAAGAGCACTGATTGTATCTAACCTGAACATTTTTATTTTGCAGTTAACAGAGATAAGTTGAATTCCTAACCAGGTTAGGTGGATATTTGGGTGTTATCATATTTATTTGAACTGTAGTTTAGGGTGGTGGTTTCCAAACCTGATGAACCATTAAAACCACCTGGTGAACTTTTTAGACAAACATGTCCTTGAATTCCCTAATATTTGCTGAAACTTCATCTATCTGTTACAAAACTCTTTGGGTGATTGGTGGATCATAATTAGAGTTGTTTCAGTTTAGTATATTCTTCCTATGATTTAGATTATGATACTAAAAGATAGGATAAGAAGTTGGGAGTGTTTGAAGAGCGACATAGCCCTGTGATTTTCAAAGTGTGGTTCTGTGGGTTGGTAGCATCTGCCTCACCTGGGAGCTTATGCAGAACTTAGGCCTTTCCTAAGACATGCTGTATAAGATACGATCCCTAAGTGATTTGTATGCACATCAAAGTATGGAAAGTTCTGACGTAGACCTTTTATAAAAGAATAGGGTTTGACCATCTTATCCAAAAATTTATGTACCAAACAAGAAGGGAAGATCAAAGGAGAAAGTATTGCAGGTTTCATGAAAAATCTCCAAAGAATATAATATTTACTCTACAGGAGACAGTTTTTTATTGTTATTGAAAGTATAAAACTGGTTCATTGTTTAGTCTGATACTAGGGTAGACTTCCTGCTACCACTCATTGCTGCCATGTTGCTTATTAAACTTCATAGTTGGAAAACTGGAGGTCTAAGTTTGAGTTGTGCTTTTTTTCTCTGACAGGTGAAAATTGTAATAGAGGCAGAGTCATAAACAGCAAAGCAAAAGTTGAAAATGAAAGTCTTGTCACACCCTCTCCTAGAAAGAAATATTTTCTAAAGTGGTTCTCTTATTTATGGAACAATTTAATCTGTGAGTTTCTCCTGTGTTTTCCCAGTGGAGCTCCACTGGATTTCATCACTGCAGCACTTGTGGTGCTTTCTTAAAATTGAGTTTTATCATATCTAGACCTGTTTTAGACTTCATTTTTTTTCATATCTAGACCTGTGTTTTAGACTTCGTTTTTTTCATTCTTCTGATTGCAATCTCTTGAGGGCAATTTATAGTTGCTGTTATTTTGTGGTCTTCAATGCCTCCATTCTCCCCATTTCCACCATCTGGTAATAGATAGGGCAATCACATACTCTGATTTAACTGAAGCAGAATACCTCTGTTGTCCCAGAATAATGATAAATATGATTTCCTTTCACTTTAAAAGTGTTCTGGCTAAAACTATTAATTATATAGTCTCCCTATCAGTATTGAAGATGAAGCTGAGCTGTGATTAACTTTGCTGAAGGAGATCATTTCCTTCAGGATCCTTAATAGCTGTTGGCAAATGAGACTTCTAATTGCCCCACATCCCTTGAGTTTATCCTTTCCGTTTTCCTTTCTCCTCTCTCTGCTATAGCTGTCTTTGATCAGTGTGAAAAAACAAATATTCAAATGATGAGAAATGATTTCTTTGGCAACATCGTATGCTAGATAATATTCACCATTCTATTGTTAACGGTTAATCTGAATGTCTCATTATGCTTTAACATTTTAAAGTAGTTTATATTATACATACTATTTGTTTTTGGAGATGGTATTTTCCTCCAACTTTTTGGTGGTTCCCTTCACCCTTACCTTCACGGCCTGTCCATCTGGATTCATTTCCATCAAAAATAACTGATGTTAATGGCAAGTTATGTATCATTCTGTATTTTCTCCATGATCATAAACCAGATATTTACGTATGTTAACATGTATACGTATGTTGGAATTTTTTTTATTATTGCTTTTTCCTCCCATGTAAACTTTCTGGAAATCCATTTAAATAATCATTTCAATAGCTGCCATTGCAGTTGTGGATATATTACAATTTACTCAGCTACTCTAAGATTGCATTCAATTTGTTTCCAGTTATTAAAATTCGTCATTAGATATAGTACTAGTAAATGTTATTTGGCATATTTCCCTGTGTATTTATGGTTTTATTTTTATGTGGAGTAGGATTGACGGGTCAAAGGTGTGTGCATGTGGTGTGTGTGTGTATGCATTGAACTTTAATAGATGTTTCCAGATTACTTTCCATAATGACTGTAACAATTTGTTGGGTTGCTCTTAACTCATTTGGCCTTCACTCCAAGGCCAATGTTGGTCCATGCATGGTGGAAGAGCCTTTGAGACCAGGCTGCTATATTCTACCAAATATCTTAATATGAATAAAAATGCTTTTCAACATTGAGGAAATAAGAAATTTTAATTTTAATTTGAATGAGTCGTTTCTATGAAAAGAACAGAATTACATGAAATTTGGATTGGTGCAGCACATTTGGGATGATTGCTGCATATTTGATGTATCAGTTAGGAAAACCATATTATGGACTGTACCAAACATGAATAAGATTAAGAAATTAAAATTGTAATGCAAAAGTACAATTTATAATTTATACTTACTAGTTTGTTTGAGATCATAGAAAGAGAAGATATGAAAATAGTCTGTGGAACAGAAGTATAATTAAAATGATTTGGTGACTTTTTCCTGAAGGGAAATTTTACATCTGATCTATACCAAAACTTACACTGTGTAGGTGACATTGATGGAGATTCTACCTGAGCCCAGTAGTATGGATTCCCATTTATCAGGGCTGATCTAGTAATTGCTATCTCTAAATGTTCAACTAGTCAGAAACTGAGAACAAGTAGAGTGTCTTTTCATCTGATATTTGAGGATATTACCTAGTCACTTGGTGGCAGTTTGACTACATTGTGTCCCTTCAGTCTTATTCTGATCACAATGTGCTTTTCTTTTCCTGCCTCAGCCAACACCACTGTCTCAGGGTTGATGGAATGCCTGATCCACAGGCACGGACTTCCACAGCAGGACATCTGACCAGGGGATTTAGGTTACAGTGGAGAAGGAAAGGGAGTGGGCATGCCATTCAAAAGCAGCTGGCCAAAAATAATGCTGACATGACCTTCAAAAGGAAAAGTTGTAGAAACAGATCAGAGGAAGCACTCTGAAAGGACAAGATAACATCAGAGACCTCTAAATGGTGCATTGCTCCCGAAAGAAAGGATGCTTAGGGTTCAAGAGCCAAAGAGCGATAGCAGGAGAGCCCTACTTGTATGAGAATGGTCATGAGAATCCATGCTTCCTGCCTCCACAAGTCTTCACACTCCAAGGTTGGAGATCCCAACCCTAAAGGGGCATACTCTTTCCAGGGGATGTAGCAAAGGCTTGATAAAACAAACTATGGCTGCCAGGGCAGTTAGACTCTTGTAGTCCAGAAACAGAAGACCATAAGAGAAGTTATTCTGAAAGAAAAAAACATTGATCCTGATTATCAGAAGGAGGTAAACTATTTTACATAGGGTGAAATACATGTGGTACCCCAGTAATTCGTGTGGTTTCTTCCTAGTATGTCTTTACTCCTTTGTAACCATAAACAAACACACACAATAATCCTAGACTGAAAAGGGTATGATTACCAAGAATGCAGACCCCTCAGGGATGTGAGTTTGGATGGAAATCCATCAAAACTTGCTGAAGTGACAGAAATGAATGAGGGGGAATTTACAATGAATGATGAGGGAGAGAAGGCCTAGGTACTAGCTGTGGCCCTGAAAACAGCTACAGTGATGGATTTAGTTTGTTCCACTAAATTCTCTTTCAAAATTTTTCCTCTGGAAGAGAAACCAATGCGAATCATGGAAGAACTGAGTAGGGCAGGATAGATGATGGCATCCATGAAATTGTACCACTCAAGTCTTCTGTGAACCCCCCAGCCCAATGCATTTGCATCGAGGCCACACTCTTCTCAGGCTAATCTGTCCTCATTACAGAGTTGGTAGAGATATTAAGGCAGATCTTTCCTGTGGGATTCCTCTGCTGAATTACTTGAGCTCAATTGTCCCTTACTGGTTTAGTCAAAGCTTAATATAGTCTTAGACTCCACCAAAGCTCCTCTCTGTCTGTCTCTGTCTCTTTTTCTCTTCCCTTCTACCATAGGGATCAGATCTATATCACAGTTTGATGGCTCTGTCCTCTTTTATATTTCTCCCTCTTTTCCTCTCAGAGGAATTTCCTTATTTCTGTTGATGCATCCTGTACATGTCCAACCTTGTCTTGATGTCTACTTCTCAGTGGAACCTAACTAATCCAAATTCTAATTAAATATATTATATTGAGATTGTTCCATCCTCAGAGGAAAGACTTCATTTGAATTGATGTGCAAAGAACTTTTTCTTTGAAGCTTTGTTATAGCAGATAATGAGATTTCCACTGCAGAATTAGAAAGCATATAGTCTAGTGTAACATTTCTCTAATTGTTTACTATAGACTAATAGATGCCATAAGGGAAATGAAAATTCCTGAAATTAAATATACTTGGTAAATACAATTTCTTTTGTTATTGTGGATATTCATGGAGCTGAAAAATTTTTTAGTAAAGGATCTTGATTTTACCCAGCAATTTTCCCCCAAAATGTGACTATACAGCTTTCCTTATTTGGGGGGATATGTCTAATCCACTTAGAGAAGAGCACTGTTTGGAATTGTAGCTCTAGTGACTTCCCATGAAGCTTGAGATTGCAGATAAGTATAGCTTCATAGCTAATTTTTGACCATGTGTCCTGTAAAGCCCAACTCATTCCATCTTAAAGACTTTGCTTATTTAATTACCTTTACTCTTCATTTACATTTCCTTTTCCATTGGTTATTTCTTGTCAACATTAAGTCCTGATTTTGGAAAAAAAAAGTCCAGTACCCCTAAGGCTCTCCTTTTATTATAAGCCATAACCAAGCTTCTTTTTAGGGATGGAATATTGCTATGTTGCCCAAGTTGTCCTTGAACTCCTGGGCTCAAGTAATCCTTTTGCTTCAGCTGTCCCAATAACTGGGACTACAGGGACACACCACTATGCTTGGTTCATAAGCCAAACTCTGTGAAGTTAAAGTCAGTGTTCACTAGACTTATTTTTGCCTTTCTGTAGTTATCTGGTTGCTCTAATAATGATATTAATTATAATATAATGTATAATAATATATAATATTATAAAATAATGATGTATGCACTGGAACTGTACATCTGCCTCTCTTTACTTTTATGATGCTAACAGCAGCGTTTACATCCTGAGGACAGAAGGTCCTGATTCAACAACTTGTTAACTTTTGATCTTAGGCTAGTTAGCCTCTTTTATCCACCTGTAGCATGGGAAGCACTTGCTAAAACAAGTGCTAAGTGCTAAAACATAAAACCTATTGCCTAGTGCAGTAGTCCCATTTTATCCACTGAGAACATATTCTATGACTACCCCATCCCCCAGGAATGCCTGAAACCATGGATAGTACTTAAGTCTAGACAAACTATGTTTTTGGTTTATATATATACCTGTGATAAAGTTTAATTTAGGCACACTCAGATGAATAATAATGATGAATAATAAAATAGAATAATTTATTACAATACATTGTAATAAAAGTTATTTGAATGTGGTTTCTTTCATTCTCAAAATAACACCAGCATTAACCTGTCCTTCCATGGTTTATGCCCTGGTGCCTCCTTTACATTTTTTATGAATATAGGTTCTGTTGGGCATTTTCTTCCAGAAAACCCCAATTTCATCATAATTATATCCCTTCTCCTTAATCAAATTCTTCAACAGCCAGAAATGTGGCAGTAGCTTCTTCATTGGAAGATGCTACCTTTTGTGTTATTTTTATATATATATTTTTTGGTTTGATTCTTTCCCTGAATCTGTGTGGCCATTCCTTACTTGGAGTCAATGTTTGGTGTCATTTGTTTAGGGAATCTCTTGTTGAAGTCTTTGTTTAAGTTCAATGCTTCTTGGTGCGAGGTGTGATCATTTGGAACACACTCTCTGTTCATGTCTTCCATTCACAAATGTCATGCCTTTTCCATCTTAATTAAGTACTTATCACGCACTGTGATTATAACTTGCAGTTTGATATGTGACAGCAAAACCAATGGATTTCTTTTTCCTTCTTTGCTATTTCACAGATTTGTTCTTATGATACAGATTAGCTACTTTAGCATACCATCAATTTTTTTTCATCAAGTCGGGAACTCTCATCTTTTCACTTGAAGGAAGCACTTTACGGCTTCTCTTTAGTACACTGAAATTGCTAGCACCACTATTCTTAAACATCGGGGACATGATATATATATATACAAATAAGGTTTGCTTGGGCACAAGCACTGAGATTCTGCCACAGTTGACCTGGTATCTAAGAAGGGCACTATGTGACTAACAGGCAGGTAGCATATTCAGTGTGGATGTGCTGAACAAAGGGGTAATTTGTATCCCAGATGGGAAGAGCAAGAAGCTACTAGATGTCATTATGCTACTCAGAAGGGCAAGCAATTTAAATCTTAGGAATTGTTTATTTCTGGAATTTTCCATTTAATATTTTTGGGTCATGGTTGACCTAGGATAACAGAAAGTGTTGGTAAGGGAGAACTACTATAATTTTTATTTCTTTGTCATTTCCTTTTTCTCTCACTTTTATGCCTTGACTTTTGTTTATTTATTTTTACTGTGATTCTGGGTATTGAACCCAGGGCCTCATACATGCCAGGCAAGTTCTGTACCACTGATTTACACCCTCACTTTTTAAATTTTATTCTGAGTTAGAGTATCCTTAAGTTACCCAACCTGACCTTCAACTTGGGCTCCTCCTGCCTCAGTTCTCCCAGTAACTGGGGTTATAAGCATGTGCCCGCATCTGGCTATACCATGGCTTTGAAGATACAATACTAGTAAGTCTCCTTCCACCCACTGACTTCTTGCTTGTCTGCTTTGCAATACTATCCTTTTTCTTGAGTCTCTTCTTGATTCTCTTTTCTTTACATACTTTCTGGATGAATATATATATTTCATGGCTTCCTTTACCACCTGTATCTTTGCTACAAATTCTTGTGTATTTATATCATTAGGCTTGATCAGTCTCTTGAAATGAGATCCAGCTGAAAAAATTCCACAAATTCATAGAACTCAACACCTTCAAATCTGAGCATTCTTTCCATACAGATAACCCAGTTTTATATTCCTTTATCTAGCTATTTGAACCACTATTTACCCAGTCTGAGAAATCTGAGAGTTATCCTGTATTACTGCATCATCATTGGATTCTTTATGTAACATGTCAGTAATCCTCATTACTTCTAAAATAATTCTCAGGTAAGTCCTTGCTCCACTATAGTAATTCAGCTCTTACATGTCCCTTAACTGGTTTTTCATCCAGAATCATACCTCTATGATCTGTGCTCCACTTTATGACCAAAATAATTGTCATAATATGCAAATCACATCATGCTACTCTTTATGTGTACTGTTAATTTTTAAACTTGTTTGCATGACATACAAGGGCTTCAGTGGCTTTTGCTTACCTACTGGATCCCATCTCCTTCATTTTTCTACTCTTATTTCTACAAAAATCACAAAAACCCACTGATAATTAAAAGTCTACCCCTCCTCCGTGTAAATAACTTATGCATGTTCATAATAGGAAAACATCTACGTATCCTTCAAGAGCATACATTTTATTCTGACCCCTCTCCAAAATCCTTTCTCAAAAACCCAAGAAAAATTGGTCACTTCTTCCTTTGGTTGTCACCCTTTCTTAGACTTGCTTTCATAATAGATGTCTGAGGGAAATACTGACATTCTTGAAATGAATTAAAAATATCTCAAGGTGACCATTTGAATGGTGACACATAGTTGGATGCATACATTCTGATATGCTTTTAAAAATCAATTTCATTACTTTCACACTATAAACATAGCAAGTCTATTGTGGTATATAAATATGGGAAATCAACTATTGCAGCTTAGAGATTAATGCTATTTGTAGTAATATACTTTCCACCATTAAATGAAGCATTTGAACATGGCAAAAAATTGTGTTTAGATTATAAATTTAATATTGTAGTGGGCGATTGACTATTATAAAAAAATAGAATTATTAGAATATGATAATATCTTACTAATTCTAGTTTATGACTTTTTATAATATTCTATTTGGTAAAATGATTATAAAATGATTAATAATTTGTTAAATGCTTTCCTATAATTGCCTAGTTAGAGAATCTGGGAGTTTCAAAACTCTGCCTCTTAAATTACTTGCTAAAAAATCTTAGTGATGCAAATACAAAAGGGAGAAAGATATTATGTGTTTTACCTGTAAGAAATGTAAATCTCACCAGCTCAATTAGAACAGTAAAATGACTTTCATCCTTATCAGGCAGAAACACACAGAAGAAAACGAATTGCATAATTGAAAGTTGATTGGTACCTGGCTCTTAATCTGGAAATCTTTGATTTTAATGACATTTGGCAAATATAAGTGAATGAATGAATAAACAAATAAATAAACAAGAGAACAAACAACCTTTCATATACTCTATGCCTTAAATGGAATTTGTTCTGAATTTCTGAACATTATGTTAATGTTAATTTTAATAAAGTATTGTAATACTGTGACATTTGGCATGCACTCTTTCTTCAGTCAATTAACATTTCTTTCTCTTTTTAATGTGCTTTGCACTAGGTTGATTGCTGAGGATACAAAAAGGAATAGATGAAGTTCTCTATTTTCTAGGAGTTCATGATTATTTTAGTGAGTTTTTCATCACTGTGACCAAAATACTTGACAAGAACAACTTGAATGAGGAAAGTTTATTTTGGGATCATGGTTTCAGAGGTTCAATCCATGGTCGGCCAGCTCTATTGCTACGGGCCTGTGGTGAAGCAGTACATCGTGGTGGAAGGGCATGTCAGAGGAAAGCTATTAAGGTCACAGCAGCCAGGAAGCAGATAGATACACACACACACACACACACACACACACACACACACACACAGAAAGGGGGGTTGGGGAAGGGTCCAGGGACAGATATGATCTGAGGCTATACCCCCAGTGATCTATTTCCTTTAGTCATGCCCCACCTGCCTATACCCAGGTCAATTAACCAGTAGAACTAATAATTTAAATTATTAACCCATCAAATTCTGAACCTTGTTGCTTTGGGGATCTTGCTTTCAGAACATGAATTTTTCAGTGGATATTCTAGATCCAAATCACAACAATGATATAGAGAGAATGTAGCTGCTTACAAATAATTAAAATGCATTATGATAAAAGCTATGACAGAATTATGTATAAGAAATGGAGAGAACCCAGCCATCTAATGTTCAGTGCTAGGTAAATAGAGCAAAAGGATGAAAACTCAAGGAAGGCCATCAATAAAAGTTCATTGTATTTAAAATGAGATACTACATACATTTGGATTCATGTGACGTTCGTCCTCAAGTTTAATTCTTAATTCTAAGAAGAATTATCTAAAATGTCAGGTTCATCCAGTTTAATAAAAAATAAAACAGGAAAAAAAGCACACCATTTCCATTTCATGTGATAAATGACATCTGGTAGTTCTCTGGCCCCAGGAGCCTCCATGCGATTGTGTCATTTCTCTTTCTATGCCCTGCTTCTCAGATCTCCTATAACATTTTCTGGGAGAACAGATGTCTCAAATGTCTACTACAGAACCCAAAGGAACCTTTACTTATTTTTTCACTCCCCAAACCTTTTTGTTAGTAATGGAATGTGTTTCACCTTTAGTTTCTCCTTCTATTAATATATTTTCACAGACGTCTTTTACTTTGAAACTAGGTGATTATGCTGTGTCAATACGGTGCACTGGTTGTTAACAATTGTACTATTCTGGTGGAGGACACTGATAATTGAGGGAGGGTCCTTTATATGTGTGGGTAGGAAAAGCTGTATGAGAAATCCCTGTACTTACTACTCAATTTTGCTGTGACCCTAAAACTGCTCTTAAAAAAACAATAAAAATCACATTTTTTCTTATACCAATGATGAACAATTAGAATTTTTTTTTTTGGGTACCAGGTATTGAACCCAGAGGGGCATTTTACCTTTAAGTTAATCCATTTTATTTTTTTATTTTGAGAAAGAGTCTTGCTAAATGGCTGTGGGCCTTTCTAATTTGCTGAAGCTGATCCCCAACTTGCAATTCTCCTGCGTTAGCCTCTTGAGTCGCTGGGATTATAGGCATGTGCCTCCATGCCCAGCAAACAATTGAAATTTGAAATTAAAAATAAAATATTATTTTCATTATACCAAAAATAAATAATTAGGTGTGAATCTAACAAAAATGTACAGAATCTATATGTGAAAAATACAAAATTCTGATAAAAAATCAAATAAGATCTAATAAATGGAAGGATATTCTATGTTCAGCAACTGGAAAATTCCAGTTTGTTAAGAAGTTGATTTTTTCCCAATTTTGTCTATAAATTCAATGTGATTCCAATCTATATTCTGGGAATTTATTTGATGGATATTGATAAACTTACAGGCAAAAAATCCAGAAGAGTTAACACAACACTAGAGAAAGAATCAGATTGGATGATTGACATCCAATTTCAAGATTTACTATAAAACTAATATGATCAAGGTTTTGTGGTTTGGTGAAAGAATAGGAAAATAGATCAATGGAATAAAATGGAAAACCCAGAAATAGAACCACACAAATACTTCCAAAGCATATATTTAGCTCTCATTTTTTTGACCCACATGCAATCTCTGTTCTTGAATTGGTGCATTTAGAACACTGACATTCAAAGTGATTATTGATAGAGTTGGGTTAATATCTACCATATGTGTTTGTGT
This sequence comes from Geosciurus inauris, assembly GCA_004024805.1. Lineage (NCBI taxonomy): Eukaryota > Metazoa > Chordata > Mammalia > Rodentia > Sciuridae > Geosciurus > Geosciurus inauris. The sequence continues at coordinate 20,237 of PVHX01010788.1, read as the reverse complement.
TTTGCAGTTTTTGCCCTTGTTCTTTATTCCTGTTTTTGTCTTCTATTGTTTTCATGCCTTTTGTGGTTTTAAAGGAGCATTTTATATTATTCCATTTTATCGCCTTTCTTTGCATGTCAATTATACTTACTTTTTTACTCATTTCTCTAGAGTTTGTTCATGTACTTAACTACTAATCTCAGATCACTTTGAAATAACATGATATTGCTTTCTAAGTAGTTCAAATACCTCTTGATAACAAAATAATCCAAGTCCCTCTCTCTTATCCCTTGTATGATTTCTGTCATTCACTTCACTTATATACAAGCATATATTAATACACATATATAGGAGCTATACACAATTGAATATTATTGCTCTTATTATTCTGAATAAAATGTTACATATAAACCTTTTGGAAAGCAGACTTTATGTTTTGGGCATTAGGAAATGTATTGAATAGTACATTAGTGTGAGGTTTTGTGTGAATCTGATCTGGAACTGGGCTGCACTTAATGTTCGCTGTAGCTAAAGCTTCCAAAGCATTCAGTGTCTTATTGTATTTTTGTTTCTCTAAGAACTCCTTAAATATGCTCCGTCTTGCAGTTTCCTCAGTTGTGATCTACTATTGTTACAATGGAGCTCTGTTGATATGGTGGTAAAATGTGAGTCAGGAGAAGCTTTACATGATTTCATGATTAAATCTCAGACTTTCGGCCTAGTGTCTTAGACAAGCATTTCATTGAGGTGACCAAAATACTTGAGAAAAGCAACTTAAAGGAGGAAAGATTTATTTTGGCTCATGGTTTTGGGGATTTTAGTTTGTGTTTGGCCAGCTACATTATTTTAGGTCTGACATGTGACAGAACATCATGGCAAAAGGGTGTGGTTCAAGAAAGCTGCTCAGCTCATGGCTGCTGGAAAGCAGAGAGGGTGGGGAAAGGGACTAGAGACAAGATACAGTCCTCAAGGACACCCCCCAAAGATCCACTCCCTCCCATTAGGTTCCATCTCCTATAGTTTCCACCACCTGAAATAATGCATTCAATATGGATCCCTCAATGGATTCATCCATTGATAAAGTCCTCATAATCTAATCACTTTTACAAATCCCCCACCTCCGAACATTGCTACACTGGGGACCAAGCCTTAATGCAGGAGTCTTTGGAGAATATTCCAGATTCAAACCATAACAGGTGGAATAGACTCCATGTACTCTCTTCAGATGTTTCTTTGCCTTGCCCCCCTTCTCTTAAGTAAATCAGTGAGTCCAGAGGATCTTGAATTGGTTAATTACCTTCTAGCCAAGTAGATAAAACTCTGATGGTCATTTTCTTTGGAGAGCAAGCAGTTGTATGGAGATTGCTTTGGTCATATTTCAAAATTGGTTAAATTTTACTTCTTTGCCCCAAACATGAAGGGACTTTACTTGCTTTTCACCTGGAAAATGTAGTGGGGTTCATGGAGGAAAAATCCTGGAAAGGGTGAGCATCCCTTAAAATTGGTTGCCAGGAATTTCTCATACATATTAAGCTACAGTCAGCCACCAGCAATTAGTCAAAGTTACCAAACAAATGTTCTTGCCAGTCTGTGGCTCCAGAGACTTCTGATCCATGTAAGCTGGTCTTAGCTATCATTCTAAGCATCTGTCTCCAGATTTTGGAGTGATGATTTGCCCTGTGACCTCAATTCTCTGATGAGACTAAGAAAAGTTGATTTTCATTTAGGCTAGCTTATTTTCATATTGTAAAAGTAGAATTAATGACTACTAAGCTCTCTATTTGTCAGAGCTGAAACCTGAAGTCATCTAATCACCTTTTTAAATACTTATCTAAACCAAAGTAAAATGATTTGTTGTGGAGTCTGTTCAATTACTGTGATATTCCCCGGGTTTGAGTTGTCATATGTCTCCCTATGACTTACCAGGTATAGGATTTTGTGTAAATCAGTACCACATAAGCTTTTGTGTGAATGTACATGAACAATTTGGATCTGAGGCCCAAATTCATATACAGTAGCTACAATTTCAATTTCATGTGCAGTAGTTATCTACAAGTGAAATATGCTTTTCTCTTTACTTAGTAGTCCCAGTTCTAGAAGTAGGTCCTTTTGAAGAATAAGCACAAGTGTCAAAAATAAAGGTGCATGAGAAGGTTTTTTAATAAACTGTAATATTGCTTTCTCTGGTTCTGTAATTGCTCAAACAGAATCAAGTGACAATTTGACAGGTACTGGAGGATTCACACTGCTCATGGTGACATAAGTAATAAAGTCTTTTGTCTCTGTCCCAGGAGTCTTATGTCTCCTGTCAATATCAATAAAATAGTAAAAGGCCAACTTTTCAGAGTAAAATTGGCACTTCATAATTCTTGGCAATAATAATGCATTTCATCATTTCCTCCAAATATGTTCTTTAATAAATTATGTTTTTATTAACTCTAATTAGCATTTTTCACTTTCAAAGCATGCTTTGAAGATAGAATATCTTAAAATGCAAAGTTTATTGACCTCTTTACAGTTGAAGTTAAAGGACAGTATTAAATTTACTGTGAGTTTATTAAACTTGATATGCATAGATAAGCACTTGAGCTAGTGAAGCAGGTAGTAATGACTTATTAGTATTCAAAAACTCTGGGGTAATATAGTGTTATAAATTAATCTGTCTCTTCTCTCTCCTTCTGCAGTAATCCAGGATACAGTAGATGATTCCAAGACTATTTTGTGACTTAAAAGGAGAGATTTATTTCTTCCTATATAGCATTGTTCTCCCCAGTGAATTGTTCAATTTTCTTTCTTTATTTGTTCCAGAATCTCTTTTAAAACTCTGTTCTAAATACATTTGCCTTTGCATTATTTAAGATAAAAAATAAATATTCAATTTATTGAAGCATCTATCAATTTTAGGTAGGCCTGTTGACAAAAATTGCTTTTTAAAATTTGATGTGTATTCATAAGAGAATAACTATACGAGAGTCATGAATTTGGAGATAAAAACACTTTATTCCCTGTGATATACAGTTCTTCTGAGTATCATTTTATTTTTAAGAAATACTGTAAATATCTTATCCAAATCTTAAAAATCATATTATTAACTAGTAAAATTAAGAAAACAAGGCTATTTCCTATAAACTTAATGAATCCTTAAAAAGAAATGAATCAAATTAATACCACATATACACATGATGTTTGCTATTTGCCAGATTTGTCAGAGGCTGATAAGGAAATTAAGGCACAGAAAGGTCAAGAAACTTTCCCAAGATCACACAGCTAGGAGATAGACACAGTCTGACCATAGGTTTCATATTATTATCCACTTCACTATATTGCTTTCTTAAATTTCATTTTATTCACACCCAATACAAACATAAATCCAATCCCTATCATTCCTTCATCTCTCTTCAAATTGTCATATTATTAATGGATTGACTATTACTTACCCTCTTCAAACACCTGTGCATTTTTCTGTTATATAATTGAACATAAACTTACACAGAGTATATTCATGCAAGGTTTTAAGCAGATAATGGATATGGCACATGAGGAGAAATATAGTATAGACAAATGTCAGAAAGGTCCAAAAGTTCCAGGCTACCTAACAAAGCCCCCCCTCCCCTTTTTCTTTTTTTTGTACCAGGGATTGAACCCAGGGGCACTCGACCACTGAGCCACATCCCCAGCCTTATTTTGTATTTTATTTAGAGACAGGATCTCAGCTGCCTTGCTGTTGCTGAGGTTGGCTTGAACTTGTGATTCTCCTGTTTCAGCCTCCTGAGCTGCTAGGATTATAGTATGCACCACCATGCCATGCACAAAACTCTATATTTTGTTTAAAAAATTATTTAAAAATATTTTTAAAAGCAATTACCATTTGTCCTGCAATTTCCTTATAATTTTGTCCACTAAACTATGAGATGCATGAGAGGTGATAACTGTGTAATTTTTATTTTGTACTGATTTTTTTTATTGTGGTAAAATACACACAGCAGAAAACTTTACCATCTTACCAGTTTTAAGTGTACAGTTCAGTGATATGAAATGCATTTATAATACTGTGCAACCATCACATCTATCCATCTCCATCACACCTTTTGTTTTGCAGAAGAGGAATTCCATACCCACTAAACAATGACTCCTCCTCATTTTGCACTAGCTCTAGCCTTTGGCAATCACTGTTTTACTCTCTCTCTATGAATTGAACTACCGAATGTACCTTGCAGAAGCAAAATCATACTGTACCTTTTTGTGACCAGCATATTTCATTTTGTAATTTTTCCTCAAGTTTCATACATATTGTAACACATGTCAGAGTTTCCTTCCTTTTTTAAGCCTGGATAATGTTTTATTGTATGTCTATACTGCATTTACTTATGCATTCATCCACTGATAATGAGTTGCTTTTACATTCGAGCTATTGACTAATGCTGCTATGAATATAGGCATACAAATATTTCTTTCAATTCTTGGGGCATATACCCAGTAGTAGAATTGCTGGACCATGTGATTACTCTGTTTTTAATTTTTTGAGAAACTGTCAGAGGACTCTTTTTGTGCCAGACATGCTTCAAATTCAGACTGTGAACTGCTTGGATAGTGTCAGTGGAGCCAAACTCACCAAGTGGTTTTCACAAGCCAACTGTCATGTAACTACAATCAGGTGGCCTAACTAGTTTAATCAAGTGCAAACTATTGATATATTATTTGGATAATATATGAAAATATTGAATAGTTTCTACTGATGTATATTCAAATTTGCTAATCATTATTTCTGTCTTGCCTAATCTGCTGTTAAGTCCATACACTGTATGTTTTTTTTATCTCAGGCATTTTTTCATCTCTGTAAGTTTGTTTTGGGTTTTTAAAATGATCTCTCACATCCCTATTCACATTCAAATTTCTTTCAGCTTTCTTGAACATAAAAAACCCAGTTATAGGAGCTATTTTAATGTCCTTATTTGTTAATTATAGCATCTGTACCATTTTGATTCAGTTTCAGGTTGACTCATTTTTCTCCTTGGTATGAGTCATATCTTCCATATTTTGTTTGCCTGATGATTTTGGGCTCAATGTCAGACCACGGTTTCATCTTTTATCTTGTTTTAAGTTACCTATACCTTACCTGTATTCCCTCAAAATTCCCTGGAAGTACCATTGTTGTATCCCTCTGTACATTTTTCTGTTGTTTGATATTGTCTTCTTTTCTCCCTGGTTGGTATTCCATAGCTATATCAAGCCAGAATGAGCTCATGCTACCACCATACTTAGTTTATTATTGCATCATTACATTTATTACACTATTATAATTCTGTGGGTGCATATCTATTTCTCCAACAGGCTCTGCAATAAAGACTCTGTACAGCCTCATTCCTGTCATTCTTGGGTTTCATAATACATGGAATGAGTCTATGAATAAAATTAATATTTGAATATAAATTATTTTAACCAATAATTTAACACAGAGAAGTTTGAAATTGAACATTAGAACTGTTATATAGTATTTTACTTTATTGCATATAACTATATTAACTGTCTAAAAGGATATACATTTTCTCATTTCTTTTAATTTTTCACTTTCTTGCCAAATTATTTTATACTTTCAGGAAATCTGGCCTAAAATAACCCTTCCAAGCATCTTCTGTTTCAGGAAATTGCCTGATTGAATTTTCTCTGATTACTTCATTTAAGATTCTTATACACAAAGTAGAGAAATTAGATATTCCTGTCACAGTGGGTTGTGGTTTTGATAGATCATAAATATCAGAGGTAAAAAGCAGAATTTTATTTTATAACAATATATCTTTTGTTGTAAAAAGTCCCTACATTTTAGCAGCAGAAAATTAATTCTCAACTTCTAGGTACTTAGTCTAATACAAAGATTCTTCTCTCATATTTAAGCATTATTGTGTGTCAGTTGGTTTTACAAATGTCAGATGGGATTTCTTTTTCATTGGCTTTCTGTAAGTGGCTTACAAGACAGGAAGAATACATACAGAACTAGTTAGAGTGGGGACAGGGCATGGAGGTTGCAGGTACTTTCCATTTTCTGAGTGGCTTCAACTGTCTTTGCAATTTATGTTCTTAACATGGGCAATATGTGATGCTAGTGAGATTTGGTAGCTTCTGGAATATCTACTGGTTGTCTGAATCTTTCTGAAATAGATGATTCCACAAAACTTCGGGTCCAAGTTAGCCCAGTCATTAAGGAGCCCTTACCTTTGCTGAGTGAGCTTGTCTGTGGCTATCATTGCACTTCTTTCCCCCAACTAAGGTCCACAGCATACTCTGGATCTGAGAAGTTCTGTGTTGGTACCAGTGTCATGCCTTCTTTGGATCAAAGATACTCTTAAATTTTGGTGAGAAGTCCTGTGGGCTCCAACCCAGGAGAGGGTAGGAGTTGAGTAGGAATGGAAGAACAATCTGCTTTTCTCATCTGTTTTCTCAGAATCCCCATAAACTTGTTTCTCATATTTCTTCCTGTCGAAGCTTCATGTATCTACCAGTACAGTGTCTATGAAAACACGTACCTTTGCAAACACTAGAGGTTCTTGTTCTCACTGCTTATCAAAATTGTATTGGGCTGTGCCAGAGCCCCTGCCAACCAATGGGAGCATAGGCCAAGGCCCAGGACCACTTTCAGGGACCTCTGTGGAGCTCAGTCAAGGGCAGGCCCAAGACTGCATTAAGCTCATTCATTAAAAGAAGAAAAAGTCAACAAATAAGTGACTTGACACTACATCTCAAAGCCCTAGAAAAAGAGGAACAACCAATGAAGTGAACAGAAAGCCTACATTCTGGGAACAAATTTTTGCTACATGCACATCATGTGAGATACAGCACTAATCTTCAGGATATATAAAGAATTCAAAAAACTTAACAACAAAAAAACAAACAACCCAATCAATAAATGAGTTAAGGAGTTGAACAGACACTTCTCAGAAGAAGATATACAATCGATCAACAGACACATGAAAAAATGTTCAACATCTCTAGCAATTAGAGAAATACAAATCAAAATTACCTGGAGATTTCATCTCACACCAGTCAATTATCAAGAATACAAACAATGATAAGTGTTGGTGAGGATGTAGGGGAAAAGGTACGGTCATACGTTGTTGGAGGGACTGCAAATTGGTACAACCAATCTGGAAAGCAGTATGGAGATTCCTTAGAAAACTTGGAATGGAACCACCATTTGACCCAGCTATACCACTCCTTGGTCTATACCCAGAAGACTTAAAAACAGCACACTATAGTGAGGCAACCACATCAATGTTTATAGCAGCTCAATTCACAATAGCTAAACTGTGGAACCAACCTAGATGCCCTTTCATAGATGAATGGATAAAGAAATGATGGTATATATACACAATGGCATATTACTCAGCAATAAAAGAGAATAAAATTATGGCATTTGCAGGTAAATGTATGGAACTAGATACCATCATGCTAAGTGAAATAGCCAGTCCCAAAAAACCAAAGGCTGAATGTTTTCTCTGATAAGTGGATGCTAATCCATAGTGTGGGGCAGGTAGGGAAGGAACTTTGGATTGTGCAGAGGGGAGTGAGGAGGGAGGGATGGGGCTGTGGGAAGGTGAAGGATAGTAGAATGAGACAGACATTATTACCCTACATATATGTATGATTTCACTATTGATATGACTCTGTACCATGTGCAGCCAGAGGAATGAGAAATTGTGCTCCATTTGTGTAAATTGTGTCAAAATGCATTCTACTGTCATGGATAAATAATTAGAACAAGTTAAACAAATAAATAGAAGGAAAACTAGTAGAACATAAGAAGGGGATCAGGGGGAGGGAAAGGAGACAAAGGGGGGTACTGGGGAATGAAATTGATCAAATTATACTGTTTTATTGTGTGCACATATGAATATATTTATAACAAATCCTACTGTTATGTATAATTATAATGTACCAATAAAAAGGGGGATAAAAAGGATCCTGGGAGGTGACCAAAATAATCTGAAGATTATTTAATTGAGGAGTCAGTCTGTTTTATATTGTTTTTGGCTCCTTTTTTACTTTAAGGTAGTAGTTGGATTTTTTTCCTGAAAGATTTATTTCAAGTTATCAAATATTTTTATATTTGGTCCCTGTAGTTCCCAAACTTTTAAAGGGAGGAGTCTATTAAAGCATGTTTGCTTTAGTATGAAGTCAAGTACAAAAAATTCCTTATTTATTTTTCCTTGTGGCTATAACTTGAATTTGGCCTTCAATTGTTTTTCAGTATTTTTCCATTAGGTAGGGATCTGCATGCAACAGATGTTTAGTCAGTGCTCATTGACTCAGCCTAGTGGCTTTATTTAAATTACATATGAAAATGAAAATGACAATTCAATTGGCGTATGTGAAGGAGAATATTTAATTTTTCATAATCACCCAAACTTTTCTAAGAAGTCAACTTTTGCTGATCATATAATAAAATGAGAATCTATTCTAGTTCATTGCATATTGTTAATGAGCTTTACTAATGGTGTAATAAGCTAATAAAATCTATAGTTTGATACAGTGTAGTGTTAGAAACATTTTGTATTACCATGAATTGGCATATAGGTTTTTGATAAATCATGTTCTATTCATTGAGTTTGTATCTCTATGAATGATTTGAATCATGCATAAAAGGTGACCTTCTCAGGATGAAAGTGAAGTTATGTATTTTGGTTGTACTTAAACTAGATATAAAGGAAGGGAATGAAAGTAGAGTTTTTAGAGCACTAAAGCAGCATCACTGGACCTGTGATACGTCAGTGACTACATACAAAAAAACTGTGTGAGATGATGCTGGCTGGAGTTTGTTGAGTTTTCCCTGAATGATTCATGTCTGGCTTGTGTGGATTACTCATTAGAGTGAGGGAAGTCTCAGTCTGATGCAAGCATCCAGGTTAAGTGTGAAAATGTCAGCCAGTGTTTTAATTAGTAGTATATATTTCCAGCAACCTCCTTATATTGTAAAATTTTTAAAATATATGAATTTGTCTTACTGTTATTTTCACAGGATGTGCTAGATACCTATTAAGTGAATGAATGAATAAATAAATAATTTTAAATTATCTGCCTAAAATCCAAATGAAATGGCTCACATGCAAGTGCATATGTCTATACAGTTTCTTTAAATACTCATGAGAGAGGGGGCATGAAAGCATTGGCAACTCCAGAGCAGGAAAGATTTTTCCTCTCCCTGTATGTGAATTGAATATTCTATTAGTATTTTAAATATTTGTTTAACTGCACTAAAATGAACGAGAGACTGAAAAGTATGTTTGTTTTTGATAACAACATTTTGCCTATGTGGAGAGAAGTAGGAAAATGAAAGTCCAGATGTGCATACTGATTTAGAATTACTCTGGGCCTTACATGTTGGGTTGAGCATTTAGGTAATGGTAAACTATTAAGATTTTAAAATATAACATATGTTTTTTTAAATGAGGAAAGTGATGTGATTGTATCCGGGCAGTAGGGAGATTTACATTGCAAGAATCTATATTGTATTTAATGCAGAAAGTTGAAGACAAATAAGTTGAAGATGATGTGCTGAAATTGTAAAAAGCCTGTAAATGTTGAACTGAGGTATTTGCTTTGCATTGCCAGTGAGGAGAGCAAGGTAAAAAAGAAAGTATTAAAATGAATAAAGGTCAGTAAAAATGCATTTGGTTTCTGGTGTTTTTTGACAATAGTTTTGACATTTTTTAGGAGATAAAGCTTTTTGTATTAACCACAATGAACTAATCTCATTTGAATTGCTTTGAATCCTACAGCTATCAAGACGGCGTTTAATTCTTTAGCAAAAATAATTGAGGAAAGCTAAAGAGAAAGCCTGTCTTCTATGTAGTTTTAGGATAAATCATCACAAGACAATGACAATAGCTATATATTTTTTATTTGTTTATAAAGAACAGAAGCTTTCAGCTTTAAGGCCTAACAAACAAAAATCATTAAAAAGTTAATATTCTCCAAAGCATATCAGGACTTTTAAGATATCAAAAATAATAATAATAATGCCATCAACAAACACATGCATATAGAGAAATTATGAGTCCAGAGAGAATTATTCTATCAAAGCTTCTAACACTGGAACAGAAACTGATGGCATAGCTGATTTTATAAGGATGCTCTTTTTGTTTGTTTGGAGTTGATCAGAAAGAAGTAAAATTAAAGGGCTTAATGGCTCCAAATGGGAGTATTCTTTCTAAAGCTGCTGTGTGTGACTAAAAGACCTGACCAGAACAGTTTTAGAGGAGGAAAAGTTCATTTGCAGGCTTATGGTTTCAGAGGTCTTAGTCTATAGACAGCTGGCTCCACTGCTCTGGGTTTGAGATTAGGCAGAACATTACAGCAGAAGTGTGTGGCAGAAAGAGGCTCACAAGATGATCAGCAAGCAGAGACTCCACTCACCAGACATAAAATAAAAACCGCAAAGGCATGTCCCCAGTGACCCACCTTCTCCAGCCACACCCTATCCTCCTTCATTTACCACTTAGTTAATCCCCGTTAGGGGATTAATTCACTGATTGGGTTAAGGGTCTCATGACCTAATCATTTCACCTCTAAGTCTTCTTGCATTTTCTCATACCTGAGCTTTTGGGGGACACCTCATATCCAAACCATAACAATTGGCATTTTTATTGTTTTCCTTTTTTGAGCAAAGCACTGAAGGAGATGCTAAAGATTGGAGAAAACAGGCCGAAACTTCAGACTTCTCAAGGCCTATAATTTAGTTGGAAATGTCATGCACTTTGATAGTGAACAAGCTCATATAATTAGGAATTAGGAAATGGTAAGGTGCAGACAATCAATGTTGATAAATAATCAGGGTGTGGAAGCAAAGAGTGGGGAGGCCTGTGTCAGAATGGTATTAAACCTTAATCTGAGAATTGGTGAGTGAGTGTGTCCTGGAAGGACAGCATTCTAGACCTGGGTCCAGCAGAAGCATAGGCCTAAATTGCAAAAGAGCCCAGTATATTCAAGGAACAGGCACAAGTAGGAGAGGTAGCAAGGGGTTAGACACTCAGAGAGCCTCAGAGGCAATGGCGAGGGCTTTTGATTTACTTTAATGTTATTAAGATGTGTTTTGTCAGGTTTTTCATTGCTGTGACCAAATGATCTCTGACAAGAACAATGTAGAGGAGAAAGAGTTTATTTTGGCTCATGATTTCAGAGGTTCAATCCTTGCTTGGCTGACTCCACAGCTCTGGACCTGAGGTGAGGCATAACATCATGGCGGAAGGGCGTGGCAAAGGAAAACATCTCAGAACATGACAGCCAGGAAACAGAGCGAGAACTCTTCTCACCAGTGACAAAAATGTAAATTCTGAAGGCACACCCCCAGTGACCTACTTCCTCTAGTCACTCCCCACCTGCTTACAGTTACCACCTCATTAATTCATATAAGTGGATCGATCCACTTAGTAGGTTATACCTCTCATAATCTAATCATTTCATCTTTGAAAATTATTGCATCACATTACATATGAGCTTTTGGGAGACACCTTATATTTAAATTGTAAGAGGATGCTATTAAGTTTTTAAATAATGGTGCAGCAATTCACACTTTACATTGACATTTTAGAAAGATGACTCTTCGATTGGAACTAAGAATAAACTGGAAGGAAGGAGGTCAGTTAGAAAAGCTGGAATATTTTATATGGAATAATGGAAAGTAGATAGATTCAAGGTATATTTGGAGGTAGAAGGAACAAAATGCAGTTGGTAATCTGGAGGGGCAAAGCGAGAAAGAAGAAATTCAAGATGACGCTGAGATTTCTTAGATTAGTAAATGAGTCAGTAGAGTTTTTATAGGAAACACTAGAGATAGTGGAACAACAAGAGTTAAGTTTGAGAGGCTGGGAGACATCCAAGTAAAAGTGTCAGTGAGAAGATGGCTGTAGCGTAAGAGAAGCAGGGCTATTTGTGCACTTCTGTGATCCATAATCATATGAACTGGTATTAAAAGTGAAAGGAGTAGAAGAGATCTTGGACACTTAGCGAAAATTTTATAGCATTAATGTACAAAAAGTTGGCATATTTATAACTTCAAACTTACCACTGGGAACATCATATATATGGCTGTAACATACATATTAGATATATACATATCTATGGCTCATATGTATACATATATTTTTATTTTGTATATTTTTATAAATAAAATTTTAGGATGTGTGCTATATGTAACTTTGCGCATTTCTTATTGAGTTTATCCCTGTTTTAACTAGAGATTTTTATCATAAGATTAAATATTTTTCATTTTCAGTTATTATTTATAGATTGCAAGGCTGCATATGTTTTTACATTTTTTAGATATTTCAGTTTTAAAACAAAAACCCACAATTAAGCCAAGTATATACTTATTTCTGCTTCTTTGGCTTTGGAGGTTGATAGTCCATATTTAAACAAAAAATGTTATCCTTTCTAATAGTCATAGTATTCGTTTCTGTTTGTGACTTTACTGCACTAACATCCTAATATCTTTTAGTAGAGGATATTCTTGTTTTATATGCAACTGTAATACTTTTTTCAGTGTGAAATGGGATGTTATTCTAAGATGTACATCCGTGTGTGTATGTGTGTGTCAGAGTGTGTGTGAATATTTCTCAAAAAGCTGTATTTGGTCATGTGAGATATTTTATATTTTGTTTGGTTATTTTGCTAGTATTATGATTTCATATTTTTACATCTCTATTAGCATAGTATCTATATTTAGCTTTTGCATGTTACCCATTTTCGTCAGGTTTTTATATGAGAATTCTGATGATTTCATTAAAAATTGGGTATATTCATAGATTAGGCCTTTTTATGTGCTCTGCAGTGAATTCCATGGCAAGGAAATAAACCAGCTTGAGTATTTAATAAACATCCCAAGAAAAACTCCAAGCATAAACTTTTTTTTGGAATTATCCCTTCATTCTTAATTTTTTCATGTTATTTTTCTTGTACCTCTTCAAAAGTAGCACATCACAAATTTTGCTAGCCTAATATTGACCGCTCTTTTTTTTTTAACCTCTCAATAGGCTAGTGTAACCCATTTTTATTTATTGTTTGAAATGGTGTTTTCTCATTCTGAGCTTAGGCTTTTAAAAAAATACTATGCTTCACATTTGACTTCCATCTTTCCTTTTTTAGGATAATGTTTTGCTTGACTTTGTTGTTTTTGGGTAATTGTAAGGTTTTTGTTCTATTTCTATTAGTGATTACTTTTATATAAAATATAGATGTGGTACTCTGGACCGTGCCACTACGGTGAAGGGTTTCATCTCTTTTACTCACCAGTTGTTCAGACTTACCACTGGGAATATTTTGGATATTAACATTTTAGATACAAACATCTTTGTATCTAAAGAACCTAGCAGTGTGCCTGAAACATAACAGATGCTTAATGAATATTGGTAAAATGAATGGATCTGTGTATAATCATGTGTTTAACATGCATTGTATTCTCTTGTCCTTTTTTAATCAACTTTATTAACTCCACCTGAAATTATAAAAGTGGGTTTTTTTTAGCAGTAAAATTGTATTTACATATATACCACTTTCTTTGGTACTAGGGATTGAAGTTAGGGGTACTTGACCACTGAGCCACCTCCCCAGCCTTATTTTGTGTTTTATTTAGAGACAGAGTCTAACTGAGTTGCTTAGTGCCATTGCTGAGGCTGGCTTTGAACTCGCAATTCTCCTGTCTCACCCTCCCAAATGTTGGGATTACAGATGTGCGCCATTGCGCCCGGCTTCACATTTTTATAATGTTTTTGTTTGCTATTATATATTCTATTTCATAATTGTTTCTGCAACAATTATTTACATGTAACTGTGGTTTATTGAATTTGATAGTCATCATTAGATATTTGTTCTAAAATGTTTCTTGCACTTTCAGTTTTGGAAATCATGTAGAATATCTTCAACTAAAGTATTCTGGAGTGTTTTCAGGAATTCAACACAAATGACATATGTTCTGGTCTATAGATATCTGAGATGTTTCCCTGGTGCCCTCACACATTAAGTGCAAGATGCTGTGTGTACAAATTTTGAGTCTAAAATTTTCTTATCATCCCTTCAGCTTTAGCTATTTTGGGACAGTTATTTGAAACTTACTGGATATGTTATTGGATTAATATTAGATCTTTCTTTTTCTGTAAGTAAAGTTGGATTTCCTTCTAAATGAATTTTTTTCCTAGAGTAAGATGAGCCCTTTTGTGATCTATACACAAAGGTCTTTTTGCTGAGGTGAAAATTTTCTTCAATTACATCTTTGATTTTTGTCCTTGCCATTTATTCATTTTTATTCCTGAGTGTTGTGGTTATTATCGATTGTTTTTTTTCTAATTTGATTTTGAGGTCTCTCTACCAAGAGTGGCAACAAACTAAAATTGTCACTGTCTGGGTGAGCCCCAATAGGATATTTGGTTTAGCTGTGTGTGTCAGGGGAAATATTCTCTCATTCTATAATGCAGTTTATTTTTTTTAAAACAATTTTGTTTTGCTTTTGCTTATTTATAAATGTAGAGGGTTTGTTTTCTGTTTGCAAACTGCAAGCTGGATAGAATTTCATGATTGGGTCTCATTGTTTGGGTACTGGTTGCCTTCCCAATGTCAGGTTAATTGTCAAAGCTTATGGTACAATTTGAAATAAACAGGTTTTTTTTAGTTTAGCTTTGCTCTAATTAACTGAGCTCTTTCTCTTTCTTTAACTATTTTGTTCTCTATCCATCATATAGCATCTGAAAAGGAGCCTACAGCTCTTTATTGGGGTATGTTAACTAAAAAAAACCTATCTCCTTCAGCTTGCACTAATTCTAATTAATTTATATTTTTCTTAGATAAGTATGAGAATTATTTATCCATTTTCTAGATGCAAATATAGAAAATAAAACTCATACAAAAGTTATTTGAACAATAACATATTTGTTTACTCATATAATAAGAGGTATAGAGGGAGGAGTGGCTTCAAAGCTTATTTCAGTGGACAGAAGATATTATAAAGACTAGATATATTTCATATTCTATCTCTTCAGTATGATAACTATAGGAGTTCCAGCCTTCACATCCTCAAGTGGAAAATGACCTAATCCTCAACTATGTCTCTGTCATCAGCAAGCACATCTTCCTGAGGAGCTACCCAGAAGAAACGCCTTTCTTCTTGGGAAGAACTATGTTAACATGCTCATTTTTAAATCAGGTTTCTTTTGTAAGAGAATGAATTTCCATAATTAGCTTAGGTCTCAACCCTGTTTGCACATAAATCAAACTTACAAAAACAAGAACAAAAAAACTCTCTATACCAATAAACCAATTACATCGGCATATTTGAGATTTGTGTATGGTCATCTGTATTTGAAAAGTTCCCAGTTATTGAGTAGGCAGATGTGGAGACTCACTGGCTTAGATTTGTCAACCTTCAAATTTCCAGCTCTGCAGCTAAGGACAGACTCATCATTCTGAGTGTCTGGTCCCTCGGTAGTTGATTAAATCTAGGATCTTATGATCAGCAGAAGGTCTGACTGAGAGAAAGTCATTTTTGTGTGTGTGTGTGTGCAAATGGCTGCCATATTGTGTACTGGGAATTGAAGTGTCTCTGTGGCTTCCTAAGGGAAAGAGCTGATGAGTCTGCAAATGTGTGGCATCCCTGTAACTGTCTTGGAAGAGACTTCCCTTGTGCGTGGGGAAACAACTTTATTTTCTTCAATGTACAGCTAGTTTGTGGAGTCAGAATACAAAGTTGTGGGAATCCAAGCTTTGTCTTTCATACTTTGGGGCATGTTTTCTGCTCTTTTCAGTTGGTTGAGCAAAGGTATTTAAAAATATAATTCTCAATCTATTTGTATCAGAGCCATAGGAGCAGGATTTTGGCATAGGAATTTTAAATTTCTAATAACATTTTAAACATTTCCTTCTTTCCATCAATTTATTTTGCATTGTAAAAATTTGTTCTTTTCAGATACATATGACAGTAGAGTATATTTTGACATATTATATGTACATGGAGTGTAACTTATTCTAATTAGGATCCCAGTTTTGCGATTATACATGATGTGGTGTTTCCTTGGTGTTAATGTTCACATGTGAACATAGGAAAGTTATGTCTGATTCATTCTTTCCATCTTTATTCAGCTATTGCCCATCATTATTCACTAGACTAACTGCCTTGAGACAGTGTGCCTGTATTCACCATTGCATGCCCATTGTCAAATATACATATGGAATACGGCATGGGCTTAGCGAATATTTGGTGAATAAGTGAACACACTTGTCTTTGATCAGACTATTCTAGTTATAGGCCATGCTCATGTTGGGATTTCCCAACCTAGAATCCAGGGATTTCTGAATTCTTCTCATTTCTATTGTCTTTCTTGATTTAGCAGCCCGAATAATTCTTTTAACCCTTAAGTGAGGTCATTTAATTTCTTTTGCTCAAAAACCTTCTACTGCTTTCCTATCCAAAGCAAAATGAAAGCCAGTAAACTCTGAATTACTTTTAAGGATCCATAATCTGGAATTGTGGCTGTTTTGGGGGTTTCACCTCTAACTTTCCCGCATTTATTCCCATGAAAACAAATTGCCCGTCTTGCTATTCCTGAACGTGCTAATTACATTCCTGCTCCAGGGTGTTTACTTGTTCCCGTTGTTCAGAACGCATTCCCCATAGATGGCCACATAGCTCACCCCTCACCTACCTCACATCTTTGCTCAAATGCTATGTTTTTATTTTTCTTCATTTATTCTACTTAGGTATACATGATAACAGAATGCATTTTGATTCATTGTACACAGATGGAGCACAAATTTTCATTTCTCTGGTTGTACATGATGTAGAATCACATCATATATGCAGTCATACATGAAGCTAGGGCTATGATGTCCATCTCATTCCACCATCTTTACTGTCCCCATGCCCCCTCCTCCCTCCCTCCCCTTTGACCAAAGTTCCTCCATTCTTCCCCTGCCCCCTCTCCCATTATGGATCAGCATCACTTATCAGAGAGAACATTCCTCCTTTTCAAGAATGGTGTTGAATATTAGGTACTGCATCTGTATTTCTCCAGTTTGTATTCTTTCCCAAGAATCTGAACGTATCTAGGAAAGATTGATCAAAAACTCAGACCACTGAGGAATCCAAAGATCCAAATCACCAACTATATCTATATTATTTTTACCACTCATATCTCTATGTCATTAGTATGTACATCTATTTCTGTGTAATATTGAGATATACATCATAGACTTATTATTATGAAGTATTTTAAGGCCATGAAACACAGAAAAATGTTATGAACATCAGTGTAACCTATTGTAACCTTTATTAAATGTTTTGCCATATTTGATTCAAATCATTTTCCTAATAAATAAGACAGATATCGAGTACTTCTGTTTTCCTATAGTCTACTCTTTCTTATTTTTTCATCAGAGATAATCCTGAATTTCTTGTTTCTCATGATTGTGAATTATTTTTTTAAAGTTTTGCAACTTTTATATTCTAGATGTAAATCACATACATGCCTTGATTCAGTTTCAGATTCATATTTGAATAAAACAGAAGAAACAAAACATGATATCTCATTTAGAACTCAGTCTACCTTCTCTTGAAAAATCAGAAAAGTTTACCATTCCAGGTCTGCATTTCTGAATCTTGTGGCAAGCTGAAACTGACAGATGACATTCTCTTTAACAGTTGTTTGCTTGTAATGACTGCTAACTTACTTCACTTTTATTTCTTAACAGGTGTGCATCTTGCTTTCTGAACTTTAACTCTTTTAAAATAGTTTCTTCCAGGCCTATCTTCTGTTTTATTTCCCTTATTTTGTTGTGTACTTATGCTTTGACAATTATTCTTTGGCTGAAGATGGACACAAAATTTGTAATTTCCCTTTGCTCATTACACCAGTGATCGGTTTACCTAATTTCAAGCAGGGCCTAATTTTCCTTGAACTGAATATAGCAAGTATATCCTCATTTGCACCCTTTTCTCTGTTAGCTGTTTTTTTTTTTTTTTCTTTTTTAATGAACTTGGCATTATTTGGAAAAAGCTCATACTCCCTTCTCAGCCCTTGCCCTTGTCAATTTTCTTTGAAGTTGTTAAAGTAAACCTATAGGGATTACAATCTCAAGTCATCTATGTTTTGTTGACCTGATGTGTATTTTATTCTATCTTTGTCATCAAAGACATTCTTAAAGTAGAAATGGGCAATGAAACAAGAGACAGACTGATGTCATATCTCAGAGCCTATGTGGAGAAAATCAGGTTCAATAACAAAGAATTCATTTTATAAATTTTAATTATTAGTCTTATTTTAAGAATTTTTAATGACCATTAGGAAAATTACAATACTTTTTTTTTTTTAATATTTTTTTAGTTGTAGATGGACACAATGTCTTTATTTTATTGCTTTGTATGTGGTGCTGAGGATCGAACCCAGGGCCTCACGCGTGCAAGGCAAGTGCTCTACCGCTGAGCTACAATCCCAGCCCCACAATACTTTTAATAATTTACGATAGTGCCAGTTAAGACCCCACTATTTATTGACAAACAAATGGAAAATTGGGGAAAATATTCACATATGTAATTTCTTGACACACAGCACCTACAATAGTTTCTCTCTGGAGCACCAGATTATTCTCAACAAATTTTCCTGCTTGGTAGCAAACCAAGAAATCATTGTACTGATTTCATCCCATATGGAACCACATTCAGTTTCTGAATCCAATTAAAGGCAGTCACAAATTATCCTATTTCCATTATGACCACCAAACATAGTTAATAGGGTTCAACCTTATGGTCTTCGCATCTCCTTAAAAGGAAAAATACATTCCAAATCTAGGTCTTAGGTTGTATGGTGAAAATTTTTAAAAAACATTAAATAAGAATATATTGTAGGGCTGGGGTTGTAGCTCAGTGGTAGAGTGCTTTCCTCGCATGCGTGAGGCCCTGGGTTCGATCCTCAGCACCACATACAAAGCAATAAAATAAAGACATTGTGTCCATCTACAACTAAAAAAATATTTAAAAAAAAAGAAAAAAATATATTGTATATTTTCTTTAATAACAGACCTTGCAATTCTCTTTTTTTCAGAATTTTGGTTTTTGATATCCTTCTTCTGATGAAATTATATTGTTTTTCATTAGTTTATATTTGAAAGACAGAGAAAGAGGATAAATTACATTGAAGAAAGTATATAGAAAATTAAGAAAAAATATTCCAAGGTGATTTTAGGATCTCCTCATTTCTTTGAAAAAAGACTTCTCTCCCAGTGGTTTTGGTGACAGTTATATATTGTCTTCTTGCTCTTTAATAAGGATTGTCCAGTAATTTAGGTACAGAAATTTAATCTGGCAGAACGCAAATGCGTTTTGACATGGAAATTAATGTGTTTCCAAATACGGGTCACTTCATGAAGAGTATGTTCATATAAAACATATAATACACACTTCAGTAAAGATGCAGTACTTTCATTATTGTGCTAGTTTTGTGCTCTTGCAATGACTGAAAAATGTTCACACTGAAGATTAAAACTAAGTGCACCTCAAAGGAAAGACACACACCAACTTTGTTTTAAAAGAAACAGTATTTATTAAGAAATTATATGCTTAATTCTACAGTCTGTGAAGATGGTTTGTTCCATTTCCACAGCACAAGACAATAGCTAAGAGTATTTGGAAAACACTTGCAATGCTTAGGAATGAAGAATTCTTAGGAATAGGAGATGAAGTGAAGTAATGTATGAACTAATTGAAATTTTTGGATCCAAAGACAAGACAATCTTTTCTTTGTTGATCTAGGTCTTCACCTGTGTGAACATTTAAACCTGTCCATGGAATATCATGCCCAGACTGAAATATTAGGTAATAACTGGATCATTTCAGTTCAGTAGAGCGGAGCATGCTCAATTTAGTCACAGGTCAAACCAACAGTTAACTGTTGTTTCACATCTGAAATAACTGCATTCTTTATATTAATAAAAATGGTACTTATAGAGGGCAGAAATATAACTTTTTCAAGTATTTTATCCTTATGATCTGAAGTACTTTAAACTATAAATTAAAAATAAATTATAAAAACTAGCATACAATGTATCTTTTCTTACATGATGTTATTGTAAATAAGCTTTAAATGTAGAATTGCCATACCACCTGACTTTATATATGGTCAACAATGAGACATGCTAATCATAAAAATAGCTTTTACAAATATACATTTGTATACAGTGTCTCTCTTACCATTCATAAATGTCCTTCACAATTTAAGACTTAAAAAAAA
>PVHX01010787.1:0-68177 GCA_004024805.1 Geosciurus inauris | reverse complement strand
CCCCCCCCCCCCCCCCCCCGGGGATTCTGGAGTTAGTAAGTGAGAAGAGTTTGGCTAAAGCTGAGTCCAGTACTTGAGAAATATTGATGCTGCTTTCTTATGAGATCCCATAAAATACTCTGTCTTAGAGTTCAATCTACCCAGACAGGGGTCTATCCCACTTCAAAATATTTCAGTGAACATAAGCTTGATTTATCCAAGACATAGGCTCTTTTTAAAATGGTATAATATAAAAATTCTCTGAAACAAAATTAAGTTTCCAGTAATAAAGCTTTGCATTCAATATGAACAAAGAGTTAATAAAACAGTATTTTTTTTTCCAAATAATTGAATTAAAGGTGAACACTGATGAACCAGAAAGACTCAACAGTAGGCAAAATGACTAGAAATGAAAAGTGAGTTTTCAGGTTAAATGAAAGGTCCAAAGTTAATGATAAAAGGTCTATTAGGTAGATGAGAATGTCCCCATAACTATTTGGAAAGGCTACTGAAAGTAGAGAATGTAGTACATTTAGAAAAGAAATAATGCATACACTTTGAGATATAATGAACTGGAAACACATGAAAAAGAAAGTTGTAAGTCCTTGAAAACTGCAAACATCAATGGTGTTGTAATCAAAGATTTGAGTGAGTTGGCTAAATTAAATTATCTTTTGAACTACAAGGGAAAACATTGTAAATTTGGGACAAATTTTCAGAGGGTGACAAAGCTAAGCTATTTCTTTTATCAAGAGCTGTCGACTTCATCACGAGTCATACTTTTCTTATTGGTAAAGCAAAGAAAAGAAATGCATAAAATATATAGTTGGAAATTGGAATCCATCTAGGGATTAGCTGATTTTGTTGGCATCCACAAAAGAAGCAAAAGTGAGGCAGATATTGATTCAGCCAATATTTGACATGTAAAGATTCTTTCACATTTGTAATTGAAAAGAGAAGAGCTCATTTGACAGAGGAAAATGCTTTTTAATTGGGAAAGCATCCTTGCTAAGCGGCTTTGGTTATGTGAGCACCAGCTTCAAGTGGTTGGATAAGAAAAAAGAGACAAGAGACATCAAACCCTCCTGGTGAAATAGCCTGACAAAAGTTCACTGCATTCATGGCTAGAATTCTGGAAAATATGGCACTCTCAACCACAGGTGCAATAAATTATTTTTTTAAAACACTGGAGTTTGACGCATTTCTGCAAATATGCTAGTTCCTATACTATGTTTTTGGAATTTTTCCTGCTTCCCTTTTGTCTGTAGCAAAATGATTAGTTGATTTGTGTTTTTTTTTAAAGTAACATAGAAATCTCAAGAAGAAAAGCTGAGCTGAGCATTACTTTGGACTATCCAGTAGATATTTGAACTCCTTTTTAAGTGGTCCATCCTTCTAATTCTTCATAATGATGGTAGAACAAATTTCTATTCATTACATCTTTAGTTATGATTATCGGGGAAATGAATGACACTTTGGTGAACATTAAATGTTTGTTAATTTTTTGAGCAAGGCTATTCATACTATGGATGATATGTGCAGAATAAATTATCAGCTTTCTTTAACTTTTTATATAAGAGACTATAGTTCACAAGAATTAAAAAGGAATTTTAAGATTCTCCTTAGGGTCAAGATTCAAGATGATAAATTAGATGAAAGCTGCATTTCCAGTTGTTCCCTGACTTGATGTTCAAGCACCAAGAGTATTGCTTCTCAATTAAGTAAATGAAAGAGGGAATTCACTGGAATTTAATATCAGATACAGAGAAATTCAGGTGTATTGAACAGAGAACAAGAAAGAGTATGCTGGGGCAACCTGGAAGTTTCAACAGCAGCAGTGGCTGCTTCACCACAGAAGGGAGAATACTACAAACAAAGAGAAGGACAGTGGATAAATTTGGCATGGAAAAACCTATAGATCAGAAAATCAGCCTGAATGTAATGGATTCAGAGGCTGCACTGCAGACTAGAGTTTGAAAGTGATCTGTTTCTCAACTGGCAAGTGGAGAGCTGAAACAGGCACCATCTTGAAGAGGCCATGCTGCAGCTTGCTGATGCAGGAGCCCAGGAGATTGTAGTAAATATTGCCATAGTGTTCCAGCAAGTGCTTACTATATGGCCTAAGGTATACCTAGCAGAACATGAGTGAAACAGGCACAGATAAGATTGGATCTGGGGGCATTCAAGTAAGAAACACAAAAGGAATGCAACTCGCTTTTCTTTTGAGTCTGGCAGCTCATGTGACCAGCTGAAGAAGGTCAAGAAACTGAGTAGACAGGTGTGAATATGCTCAGGGACTAACCCTGGGAAAGCCATATCTTTGGGCAGTGGAGTGTGTGAGATCTGTGAAGGATTGGCTCATGAATAGAATTCTTGGGAGGCTTCTGGGATCTAGACTTCCAATAGAGATCAGCATGTGCCTGACCCTAGAGTTGTATTGATATGATCTCTCCAAGAGCAGACACCACTCAACCAAGCCCCTAATGCCTGATTAGACCTAAGCTCCAGGAGCTAGAACTACATGGTACTAGCAAAATAGCCAGACACATAGTCCAATGGTAAAGAATAGAATACAAAGACAAAAACCCATACAGAACATACATGTCAGAACATACATGGAGAAAAAGCCTTTTCAACAAATGGTATTATCCATATGTACAAGAATGTGACTAGATCCGTATCTCTTGCCCTACACAAAAGTCACCTCAACATGAATCAAAGATCTAGGAATTAGACCAGAAACTATGCAACTATTAGAAAAAACTTAGGGTTAACACTATAACACATAGAGGCAATGACTTTCTCAATAGGACTCCTAAAGCTCAGGAAATAATGTCAAGAGTTAACAAAAGGTTCAAGCAAGGAAATAGAAGATGCCATCAAAAGCCTACCAACCAAGAAAAGCCTAAGACCAGATGTATTCTCAGCCAAGTTCTACAAGACCTACAAAGAATAATTAATACCAACATTCCTCAAATTATTCCATGAAATAGAAAAAGAGAGAACCCTTCCAAACTCATTCTATGAGGCTAGTATCACCCTGATTCGAAAACCAGACAGAGACACATCAAAGAAAGAAAATTTCAGACCAATATCCCTGATGAACATACATGCAAAAATTCTCAATAAAATTTTGGCAAATTTCATACAGAAACACATTAAAAAGATGGTGCACCATGATAAAGTGGGGTTCATTCCAGGGATGCAAGGTTGGTTCAACATACAGAAATCAACAAATGTGATCCATCACATCAATAGACTTAAAGATAAGAATCATGTGATTATATAAATTGATGCAGAGAAAGCATTTGACAAAATACATCAGTGATGAATCCTCTGAAAGAGAAATTAAGAAAACCATCCCACTCAAAATAGCCTCAATAAAATAAAATAAAATACTTGGGATTCAATTTAACAAAAGAGGTGAAAGACTCCTACAATGAAAACTATAGGACACTAAAAAAAATTGAAGAAAACCATAGACAATGGGAAGATCTCCCATGCTCTTGGATAGGCAGAATCAATATTGTCAAAATGGCCATACTACCCAAAGCATTATACAGATTCAGTGTGATTCCAGTTAAAATCCCAATGTCATTCCTTATAGAAACAGAAAAAGCAACTATGAAATTCATTTGGAAAAATAAGAGACCCAGATTGTCAAAATGGCCATACTACCCAAAGCATTATACAGATTCAGTGTGATTCCAGTTAAAATCCCAATGTCATTCCTTATAGAAACAGAAAAAGCAACTATGAAATTCATTTGGAAAAATAAGAGACCCAGATTGGCCAAAGCAATCCTTAGCAAGAAGAGTGAAGCAGGAGGCATCACAATACCAGATGTTAAACTATACTACAAAGCTATAGTAACAAAAACAGCCTGGTATTGGCACCAAAATAGACATGTAGACCAATGGTACAGAATAGAAGACACAGAGATAAACCCACATAAATACAGTTATCTTATACTAGACAAAGGTGCCAAACACGTACATTGGAGAAAAGCACCAACAAATGGTGCTGGCAAAACTGGAAATCCATATGCAGCAAAATGAAACTAAACCTCTATCTCTCTTCATGCACAAAACTCAACTCAAAGTGGATCAAGAACCTAGGAATTAGACCAGAGACCCTGTGCCTAATAGAAGAAAAATTTGGACCAACCCTTCATCACATCAGATTAGTCCCCAACTTCCTTAACAAGACTCCTAAAGTGCAAGAAATAAAAGCAAGAATCAATATATGGGATAGATTCAAATGAAAAAGCTTCTTCTCAGCAAAAGATACAATCAATGAAGTGAAGAGGGAGCCTACCTTTTGGGACCAAATTTTTGCCACACACACATCAGATAGAGCAATAATCTCAAGGATATATAAAGAACTCAAAAAACTTAACAACAACAACAACAAAACAAACAACCCAATCAACAGATAGGTAAGGAGCTGAATAGATACTTCTCAGAAGAAGATACACAATCGATCAACAAATATATGAAAAAATTTTCAACATCTCTAGCCATTAGAGAAATGCAAATCAAAACTACTCTAGGATTTCATATCACTCCAGTCAGAATGTCAGTTATCAAGAATACAAACAACAATAAGTGTTGGTGAGGATATGGGGGAAAAGGTATGCTCATACATTGTTTGTGGGATGGCAAATTGGTGCAACTAATCTGGAAAGTACTATGGAGATTCCTTAGAAAACTTGAATGGAACCACCATTTGCCCCAGCTATCCCACTCCTCAGTCTATACCCTAGAGACTTAAAAACAGCATACTACTGTGACATAGCCACTTCAATGATTATAGCAGCACAATTCATAGTTGCTAAACTGTGAAACCAACCTAGATGCCCTTCAATAGATGAATGGATAAAGAAACTGTGGTACATATACATAATGGAATATTACTCAGCATTAAAAGAGAATAAAATTATGGCATTTAGGTAAATGGATGGAGTTGGAGAATATCATGCTAAGCAAAATAAGTCAATCCCAAAAAAACAAGGCTGAATGTTCTCTGATAAGTGGATGCTGATCCATGCCAGGGCAGGGGGTGGGAGAAGGTCATGGGAAGAATGGAGGAACTTTGGTCAAAGGAAAGGGAGAGGACATGGGGCAGGAAAGATGATAGAATAATAAAGACATTATTGCCCTAGGTACATGTATAACTGCACATATGGTGTGACTCTACATCATATACAACCAGAGAAATGAAAAGTTGTGCTCCATTTGCGTACAATGAATCAAAATGCCTTCTGCTGCCATGTGCCTAATTAAAATTAATAATTAATTTAAAAAACTGAAGTAGTATTTGCATATAAGCTACATATATCTTCCTTTACAATTTAAATATTCTCCAGATTACTTGTATTAATGCAATGTAAATGCTATGTAAATAGTTGCTATACTGTATTGCATAGGGGATAATGATAAGAAAAACATGACTATACATGTTCAATACAGATGAATTTGTTTTAAACTAAATATTTTCAATACTAAAAGAAAAATTAATTACCAAAAGGGATGGCATCAGATTAAAAAGCTTCTGCACAGCAAAAGGAAAGGAATTCAGAACATGAAGAGAGAAACTACAGAATGGGAGAAAATCTTTGCTAGTTACTTTTCTGGCAGAGGATTAATATTCTGAATACATAAAGAACTCAAAAAAACTTAACAAAACCCAATTAATAACCCAATTAATAAATGGGCAAATGAACTAAAGAGAAAAACTACAAATGACCAAAAAATATGAAAAAAATGTTTAATATTGTTAGCAATTAGGAAAATGCAAATCAAAACTACACTGAGATTTCATGTTACTCCAGTTATAATGGCAGCCATCAGGAATACAAACAAGGGACTGGGATTGTACCTCAGTGGTAGAGTGCTTGCCTAGTTCATATGAGGCACTGGGTTCAATCCTCAGCACCAACTAAAAACAAAGAAATAAAGTAAATGTATTGTGTCAATGATCAACTAATAAAATGAAAAATGATTTAAGAAAAATACAAACAATAATAAATTCTGGGGAGGATATGGATAAAAAGGAATACTTTTATACTGTTATTGGTATTATAAATTAGTACAACCATTATGGAAATTAGTAAAAATAAAATACCTAAAAATAGAACAACTATATTATTGAGTATGCAGGTTCCTCCAAAAACTAGGAATGAAACCACAATATGACTCAGCTACATACCACTCCTCCATATTTTCCTAAAGAATTAAAGACAGTACACCATAGTGGTACATGCATGCCAATGTTCAAAGCAGCACAATTCACAACAGGCAAACTATGGATTCAGTCTAGGTGTCCATCAGTGGGTGAAAGAATAAATAAAATGTGGTATCTATACTCAGGGGAGTTTTATTTAGCCATAAAGAAGAATGAAATTATGTAATTTGCATGAAAAAGGATGGAATTTGACAACATTATGTTAAGAGAAATAAGCTAAACTCTGAAAGTCAAAGGTCTTATGTTTTCTTCCATATTTGGAAGCTAGAGATGAAAAATGGAAAGAAAGGTTGGGGGGCAGATCTCATGAAAATTGAAGGAAGATCAGTAGAGGAAAGGGACTGGGTAAAGGAGGAGGGGAGGAAAAGGAGAAATACTGGGGAATGATATTGGCCAAATTACATTGTTATATTGCATGCATGTATGAATATTGAACAACAAATCCCATTACTATGCACAACTATAAAACACCAATAAAAATATGAAAAAGATTTCCCTTAGGTTTTTGTTTTACTTCATGCTTTCTTTGCAATAAAGTGATAAAAGGGTAGAAGACAGGACTTTAAGAAAATACATGTTTACACAGATTCTTTGCCATTCACTTCAATGAAAGTCTTTGTAATAGAATTCATATAAAACAAACAAAGATAAGGTGTCTTAAGATTCCAGGTTAGTAAATAATTTATTGTCATTATTGTATGCTTATGATCCATACTTGAAAACTAAAGCAATTTCTACTGAGAAATGACAGTAGAGAATACCAGTGTAAATTTAAAGTAAATTCTTAACTGAAAGTTAAGAATCAAAGGGCATTGAATGAATTTGTAATTTTGTGTCTATATCCAGCATTCCTTTGCAGTCAAAAAATTTTTTTTTCTTTTAGTACTGGGGATTGAACCCAGGGCCCTCTACCACTGAGTTATATCCCCAATCCTTTTTATACTTTATTATGAGGCACAGTCTTGTTGAGGCTGGCCTTGAACTTAAGATCCTCCTATCCCAGTGTCCCAAGTCACTGGATTAGAGACATTGCACCACTGTGCTGGGCCAAAAATTATTATTTTTATTTGTTCAAAATTTCTATCAACAGAAATTGATTTGCAAGTTGTAAGGCACTAAAAACACATATGTTTGTGACTAAAAATTGTCTATCTTTTTAATTGTTTTAAACTCATAATAATGCTTTTTGACTGAGGGATAGTGTTACTAATTCCTTGGACAGAACTGAAAGCTATCACTATAAATTCAAGGAGATATAAATATGTACAGCCATTGTGGGAAACAGTATGGAGTTAAAAATAGAACTACTGTGGTCCAGAAATTTCACTACTGGGTAATACCCAAAGGAATAGAAATCGGTATGTTGAAGAGATATCTGCACTCTCAAGTTCACTATAGTATTGTTTCCAGTAGCTACAATATGGACCCAACAAAACTATCAGCGGATGACTACACAAAGAAAATCTGATATAGATACACGGAAGAATATTATTCAGCTCTTAAAAAGAAGGAAATACTGTAATTTTTAAGAACAGGGATGAACTTGGAGGGTATTATGTTAAATACAATAAGCCAGGCTCAGAAAAAAATAAATGCTATATAATATCACTGTCTATGGCATCTAAAGAAGTTGAATTCATAGAAGCATAGAGCAAAATGGTGGCTACCAGGAGCTGGCAAGAGAGGAAGCAGAGAGACATTGATCAAAGCATTCAAAATTTCATTTAGAAAGGAGCAATAAGTTTAAGAGATTTATACAACATGTTGATTATAGTTAGTAATATACCATATATTTGAAACTTGCTAAGAGCAGATTTTAGGTGTTCTTACCACAAGAAAATAGGTCTATGAGGTATTCCATATACTAATTAGCTGGATTTAACCATTGCACCATGTGTACATATTTCAAAACAGCATATTGTACATGATCTATCTATCTATCTATCTATATATATATATTAATTTTAGAAATTTAAATAAATAAAAATACAAAAAAAAAAAAAGGAAATGGTTTAACCAAAACAGGAGGAAGAGCAGACACTGTGGCACTCTTAAGAGTATTCAATATAGAGGGACAAACCAGTCTCGCTCCTGAGCACAACCTAGAGGTCCAAACTTGAACAGTTTGCTTCAAATCCTGCTCTTCCTCCTGATTTACTATCAGGTAATGACATACTCTTGTCCCAGAGTAATAACTTACATTTAGTATCAGGACCTGTCCTAATATACTTTACATACAATAACTAATGTAATTTACATTTAACAACTAATAATACCCTATGAGATATGATACCTCTAAAGGGAATAGGCACAATTATTACCCTTGATCCAATAGTTGACTGGCAGAGCTGGGATTTATATCCAGGCAGTCTGGTGGCAGTAAAGTTTTAATCATAGTTCTGGTCTTTAAAGTCCTCCCTCACCACCACTGGCAACAGATCCCATCCTTTCATCCGTTCTTTCTTTCTTTTTGTTTCATGTAAAAACAAATATTTAATACATATAATATTTAATAGCTTTAAAGTGAATAGCTTTATATTGTAATCATTTGATAATATATTTGATTCTACAATGAATAATTTAAAAATAACTATCATACAAGCTCACCCAGTGGTGCATACCTGTAATCCCAGCAGTTTAGGAGGTTGAGGCAGGAAGATCACGAGTTCAAAGCCAGCCTGAGCAACAGTGAGGTGCTAAGCAACTCGGTGAGATCCTGTCTCTAAATAAAATACAAAATAGGGCTAGGGATGTGGCTTAGTGGCCAAGTGCCCCTGAGTTCAATCCCTGGTATCAAAAAAATAAAATAATTGTCACATAGTATTGCCCAGTAAGAAACCAAAATTTTAACTCCTGAGAAATGAAAAAAATAGATAAATAAGACCATTAGAAAAGGTTAAAATTCCTAGAGTGTATATTTTTTTGAGGACAATAAAAGAATACTGAACATTGCCAGACAGATAGAAAACTTAACATCCTTACTAAACACATTTAATACTTGACAACCTAAGCTTTCAGGAGCACCTTCTGCAAAGCCTAATAGTGAATCTGTCTACCATCTCCTCACCCCGAACAGCTACTGGTACAAGTTGAAAAAACTCTATGAAATATATTAGAGTGGTAAGGGATTGAAAGCATGTGGTCTCTCTTCTTTAACTCATGTAATACCATATAAACTCCTTCAGACCTCAGTCACTCTGCCTTGGGCAATTATGGTAGCTTCTGACTGCTGAAAGACCAAATACACAAATGAAATATGGTCAGACCATATGCTAAAATGGAACTTTGACCCACAATCTTCAGCAACCTGTATAGCAAACCAAACCATAGAGTCTCCAGCTTAGGAAGCCAGGCTGCTATCTGTGAGTCAGATTTGTAAGAAGTCAGACTACCATGTCTCACAATGAAACCAGAAAGTCAAACCTATATTAATTGGCACCTGTATTAATCGGCTCCAGATGACTAGAACTTGATTAATAACTAATACTTTCCCTAACTTTTGTCCCTGTTTCCAACACAGGACCAACCAGAGAAATCCAAATATGTACCTCTAACCATCCCATAAATGCCCCTCTTCTGGGGGCGCTGCCTACAGCTTCCCCATGCAAACAGACTCCATCGGAGCCTTCCCTGTCCTCCACAGTCACGTTTCTCCACTTCTCTGCTGCCTTGGAGTCTCCACCAACCCACAAATGATGGTGGCTGACTTCCTGCTGTGGCAAGCTCTGAATAAATAGCCATTACCTGTCCATGTCTGGTTGTCTTCATTTGTTTTACTCTGGCCTCCCACCCTCCTCCAGACCTTCCCTTCCCCAGCATGGGAATAGTCTAACAGGCAGGCCATTACAGGAAGAGACTGAAACACAGAAATCTCCATAAAGATAATAGGACTTGAATTGTGCTTTGAAGGTAAGCAGGATTCCAAAAGCTGGGAGGACCATGCAGGCAGAGAGAATGGAATATACAGATTCAAAAGAAGTTCCTGTATGTTCCTAGTGTCCCAAGCCTCCTCTTTCTAGGCAAGAAAAGTGGAGCCCGTGGGTTGACATAATCTGCTTTATACATTTCCAGCCAGCCTTCTGGTTCAGAATTGTTGAAACAATAATATATTGTCACAGGTAAGTAACATGGTAATTGAAGGTTTTAGCACAATTAAATTTAATATCATGGGTTCCTGCAGTGCAGCTAAAACAACCCATACTTATGCCAGCAGAGAAAGCCATATCTGGCTCCTGAAGAAAGATTTCAGAACCAAACATGCAGGTGTACAAGAAGAAACCCACTAGCATGAGAAAGGTGTTGCTATAGATAATTTCAGCTCATATATAGTCTAAGTCTGGGCAGTCAAGAAACAACAAAGCATAGCATGTACAGAAAGCAAAAACCACTGTAAATTACACAGGACAAGCATTGAGGACTTTAAACTGAGTGGACTTTGCAAATGCATATAGCTCAATAGTAGGTCACTTACTGTAATTGCTTCCAAGCTTGCTTCTCAAATTTGAAGAGTCTCTCAGTACAAACAGCTGAAAGGTTTTGATTCGCAAAATGCACCTTTACATCCCTAGATAGCTACAATCCTCCACTTTCACAGGCAATTTTAAAAGGAGGGAGAAATATATTTAGTTTAACTTTTCCCTATGAACTGTCACAAAGACACGAATCAGGAGAGTAAAGCTGTCACATGATGGTAATGAAGATGTTGCTGAATATATGCCTTCATCCTAGAGTAACATCCAGGTTTGAATTTACATCATGGGGAGGAGGAGACTACTGAGCACCTGCATTCAGGTACATGTCACAGCAAGATCCTACCACATGGAACAGTGACTAGCACAGAGCAATTGCTCAGGAAAAACTGAATCAAGGGATGTATGTACGGATGGATGGATGGATGCATGGTTGGATGGGTGGATGATGGTCCTTAGAGGAGAGTCAGGCAAGTGTTCAGGAAAAACTGAATCAAGGGATGTATATATGTATGTATGCATGGATGGATGGATGGATGGATGGTTGGTTGGTTGGATAGGTGGATGATGATCCTAAGAGCAGAGCCAGGCTATAGGCCTAAAACAACCATATATACATGCTCACCCTCTGGACAATCCTTTAGCTTGTTTTTTCAATATTTCCCATACCTTTGTATCAGTTGACAGTTCTCTCTCAAGCCCTTCTACTTCTGCTCTAGTTGAGACTTTCCAGGAATAGTACTGCCAGTTCATACCTGAGTACTGTCAGTTCCAGATACTGAATTAATCTCCTACACATTTGCTGATTTAGTTTTCGCAAAAACTCTATCAGTAGATGTTGTCATAGTACTCATTTTACAGATGTAGAAACCCAGGCTTTACCAGGTTAAGTAACCTGTTCAATGCCCCACAACCTTGGTGACAGAGCTGCACTTCCATCCCTGATATCTTCTATTCCTCACTCCTGCCAGGACTCACAAATTCATCCAAACCATCCCTACCCTGTTGTCAGAATTACCATCCTTAAATTTATATCTGGTTGTGGGCTGGGGTTGTGGCTCAGTGGTAGAGCACTTGCCTCACAAGTGTGAGGCACTGGGTTCAATCCTCAGCACCACATAAAAATAAACAAATAAAATAAAGGTATTACGTCCATCTACAACTAAAAAATATATTTAGAAATAAAAAATAAAAAAAATTTATATCTGGTTGTGAACTTGGCTCAGCGCCCCTCAAAAGCTCTCCAATGTCTCAGAATGAATTTAAAAATTTTTTGACAAAGGAGTTATTCCTTTCTTGGTATTGATAATTCAGTTTTAGTCTTGGGAGAGTTAAGGTTTAAATTCTCACACAAATCACTCACCTAAAAACAAAATAAAATTCTTTTTGAGGCCTACATATACCATCACCAAGTCACCTCCTCCTCTTGCTAACCTCATCTGCTGACTGTCCCCAGATGCCCGTCCTCGGCCCTAATTTGCCTAGAGTTATTCTATTCTTTTCTCTCAGTCACAACTTCCTCCCAGAAACTTTCCTTATTATGCTTCTCACTCCAGAAAGGAGTAGATGGTTCCTGTGCTCTTTTAGTACTCTCTACCCTTGGGAGTCTGCCCAGCTTATTTGTTTTTCATACTCTATTCAAACTTTTCAGGTAACTGTACTATAGCCAACCAATAACCCACTCTCCTGCTGTGAAATGATGCATCTGCCTATTTTGCTGTGGTGCTCTGCAGAGCCTCCCATAGAAGCACTATCTGTAGGGCTGGCCCATTATCTGCCCCATGGAATCTGCTATCTGGAGATTTTCCCCCACCTCTCTATTTCTAGGCAGTCCATGACTTTGAGTCCTACAATCATGCTTTATTGTTGTCTTGCTTCTATCTACCACAGATAGCAAAATTATTCACAAATGGAGGGTCATCTTTCTGTCCTCTCCTGATGGTGGTCATATGAGAGCTCCTATGTGGCCAGAGGTATGAAGAGAGGGAGGCATTGAGCTGCAGGGCCATCATGATAAGATCCTTAGTCAACCCCACAGGGTCTCTGACACTGGGATGGCCTGAGTCTTCATCCTGGTGTAGAACCCCTTTATTCTTCTACATCCCAGAAAAATTGAATGCAGGCGCTGTAGGGAGAGGGCATGACCTCAAGTGAGGAGGCTCTCTTCAGGTGTGGACAAGTCCCAGAGTGATAAGAGCTATGATCACACCATACCCATACATGGAAGAAGTAAGTCCTTCAGTCTCTAGGGGAATCAGGGCAGGGCAACAGAGTAGCCACTCACCAGTGATTTTCAAGGTACAATCCTCAGATCTGCAGTATCAGCAGTACCTGGGAACTTGACGCGAATGCAAATGATTAGGCCCAGTCCAGACCTGCTGAGTTAGAGGTCACAGGGGTACGCCCAGCCATGTCTTCAGCTGTCCAGGTAACTGATGCACACTAGATTTTCCAAACCACCATAAGACACTAGTTTGGCCATGTGCTCAGTTGGAAAGCAGAGATTTGCTAATAGGTTAATTAACATTGAAGTGGCAGCTATCCTACTTATTTCCCAGGGTAGCCATGAGAACATGTATAATATCACTGTGAGGCCCAGGTGCCCCAACTATTACCCACCCCACCCTCAGCCATGAGTACACTTGTCTATTCTGCTCTGTTGCTCCCAAAGGTAGAAAATGACTGGCCAGAATACCTCTTTGGGCAGCAGTCTGAAGAAGGAATGTACTGAATGAATAACCCACTTCCCCACGTGGGGGTGTTAGTGCTTTTTGTTGAGTTGACTGCTCCCACCTATTTCCCAGGAGTCCCTGGAATCCCAATTTCTTTCCAGGCCTGCTGCCTGCCAGAGGTATCTGCATGCTCCCTAGAAGTGGGCAAGATCCTGTCTCCCTTCCCTCACAGATCTGTGTCTGATTGGCAGCCTGCTTTGGGGACACACTTCTGATTGCTAAAGGAATCTTTCATTCCTTGACACTCCAATTTCTTTGCCAACATTCACGCAAGCCAGTATGTCAACGTGTAAATGAACTCAAAAGAATTAAGTATCCTAGTTGTTGCTTTTAGATTACCTATGATCAGCCAGAATGCAAATGGGCATCTTCCCAGCTTATCTGCTTGTCCCTATAGATTTGTGGGTCTCAGGTCCTGGCCAGGATTTCCATGGTTAGAGCTGCTTTTCAGTATAGAGTATACAGGTTAAACTTTTGTTTCAGCCAATGTTATATAGAAGAACCACTCAAGACTTATTTCAAGTGATGAATCATACTTAGATGTTTACACATCTCCAACAAAAGGCTTCATATATTCAAATGAAACCCAAGGAGACCACAGAGCCAATTGCTTGAACACATGGGATTTGGACTCAACTGGAATTAGATTCAAATCTTCATTTCACCACTTCCTAGCTGTGTGAATATGGATAAGTTAATTACATTCTCGGTAAGACTGAAATGATGAAAAGGACTATCTTATCCAGTCATCATAAGGACTCCACAGAATAGCCAAAGCCATACCAAGCAATATTGGAGCCATACTTAGATAAATACTTAGATACACCCCAATACCTGATCTCAAATTATACCACGGAACTATAGCATTATATTGGTATCAAAATAGATATGACAACCAATGAAATAGGAGACAGAGGCAAACCCACATAGATACTGTCAGCTGATATTTGACAAAGGTGGCAAAAATATGTACTGGAGAAAAGGGCCTCTAACAACTGGTGCAGGGAAAACTGGATATTCACATGCAGAAACTAGATCTCTAAAACTAGATATCTACCCCTCACCATGCACAAAAATCAGTTCAAAGTAGACCTGGAAACTATGCAACTCTGAGAAGAAAACAAAGGCTTAACACCCCAAAATACTGGCACAGGCACCAACATTCTTAATAAGACTCCTAAAGCTCAAGAAATAAAATCAAGAATCAGTAAGTAGGGTGGTATCAAATTAAAAAAAAAAAACAAACTTCTACAAGCAAAGGAAACAACTAAGAACATGAAGAGAGAGCCTACAGATGGGAGAAAATCTTTGCCAGCTACTTCTCTGATAGGGGATTAATATCCAGAATAGATTTTTTAAAAATATCAAAAAACTTAACACCAAAAAAAAAACCAACAATAACAAATAACCCAGCCAATAAATAGTCAAATGATCTAAACAGACATTTCTTCAAAGAAGAAAAACAAATGGTCAACAAGTATATGAAAATATGTTTAATATCCTTAGCAATTAGAAAAATGCAAATCAAAACTACACTGAGATTCCATCTCACTTCAGTCAGAATGGCAATTATTAAAAATTCAAATAACAAGCCAGGTGCAGTGGCACAAGCCTGTAATCCCAGCACTTTGGGAGGCTGAGACAGGAGAAGTGTGAGTTCAAAGGCAGCCACAGCAATGGCGAGACACTAAGCAACTCATTGAGACCCTGTGTCTACATAAAACACAAAATAGGGCTGGGGATGTGGCTCAGTGGTCAAGTGCCCTTGAGTTCAATCCTAGGTACCAAAACAAAAAAATAAAAAATACAAATAACAATAAATGGAGGATGTGGTGGGAAAGGTACACACATACTTTGTTGGTAGAATTGAAAATTGGTACAACCATTTTGGAAAGCAGTATTGAGATTCCTCAAAAGACTAGATATGGAACCACTCTATGACCCAGCTATCCTACTCCTTGGTATTTAAGCCAAAAAGCTAAAATCAGCAAACTGTAGTGAATATGCATACCCATGTTTATAGCAGCATAATTCACAATAGCCAAGTTATGAAACCAGTATAGGTATCCATCAACAGATAAATGGATAAAGAAAATGTGGCATATACATGCAATGGAATTTTAATCAGCCATAAAGAAAAATGAAATTATGTCTCTTGCTGACAAATGGATGGAACTGGAGAACATCATGCTAAGTTAAACAAGTCAGACTCAAAGTCAAGGGTGAAATGTTTTCTCTCATATATGAAATAGAGAGAGAGAGAGAGAAAGAGTATAAATGGGGGATCTCCCAAAAATAGAGGGTGGCCATGTAGAAGGTGATCATGGGGAGGGGGGGCTTGGAGAAGTACTGGGGGATGAAATCTACCAAATTATGCTATGTGCATGGATGATTATACCACAATGAATCTTGCCTTTATATATAATTATGATGCCCTAATTAAAATAATATAATAATGGGAGAAGTAGAATGGAGTAAGAAGATTAGGGAAGGGAGGAGGAGAGGAAGGAAGGTACTGGGGAACTTGACTTATCAAATTATGTTATTGAATGTACAAATTTGGCATAATGAATCACACTATGATTTATAATCATAATGCACCAATAAAAATAAAATTAAAGATTTTGGCATAGTGCCTCACTTCATATGCATTTGTGAGTATTTTAATTGTTAATATCAAGATCAGAATTAAGACTTTTGTATTGCATTTTTAAGTTTTGCTTGTTTCGTACAATATTTACAATTCTTGCTTTTATGGGAATAGTACATTTAATAATATTCTTGTGTACTATTTTATGCTTGCAACTACACAACTGGGTAAAGTTTTATTATGACCATTTTCAAGATGAATGAACTAAAGTGAAAACAGAGTGAATCATATCCCATATCACAGTCTTGGCAGAAAAGGGATTGGTACCAGAGACTGGCTGAATTCTATGCATGCCACCCCAATTGGAAAGCACAGAAGATAAATGTCCTAACATGTATGTTCCAAAAATACTTCCCAGCTTTTCTTAGAGCTATTCTGTATCTCCACTTAAATTAAAATCATTGTGGATGATGGTGGTATGTCAGATTCCTTTTTAAAATAATTGCCTTTATAACTAATAAATATTCTTGACAAGACTTTGCAGCCTTGGATAATGCAATCTTATCCATGCAAAATATCAAGAAATGTTGAGATAATAGATGTAAAAGATTTGAAAAAGCAAAGAGATCTATCCAAATGAAGATCATACCGCTTCCCCACTAATATTTTCTAATCAAGTGGCTCTCAATTGTACCTATGCATCACCCAAAGGGTTTTAAAAAAATAGTGATGCACACGTTTCATTTCCTGATGCAAATGGTAGGGATGGTCGGGTAAGGTCTGGACACAGGGATTTTTTGTGTGTGTCTTTGTTTTGTTTTTAAATAGCCACCTGCTTTAGAATTATCTGGGATGCTTATTAAAAATGCAGGCTCCAGAATCTTATCTCAGTGCTAGTGAACCAAAATCTGAGAATCAAATAATTTTCATTTTTTTCAAGCTCCCTGGGTGGTATGTCTCAAAATTTACTGTGCATATGGATCATTTTATTAAAATACATATTCTGCTGCCCTGGCTACAGGTAGTGGTGAAATGTCTATATTTCTAATAGACTCACAGGTTCTACATAGGCTGCTTGTCTGGAGACTATGAGTGGTAAAACACTAAATGATTCTAATGCAAATGAATGTACAGTCCTCTGATGTACTGAGAAGGGTCCAAACTGCATACAGAGTCCTCAGCTGGGCCTTAGTCATTAGCTTTGCATACAGAGCTCCTATAGCATCACCTCCAAATATTGCCACTTCTGACTTGTACATTAGGTTGTATTAATAACAAACTGCTAGCCATCCACCCAACTCTTGCAAAATATGCGCACAGCCCAGAATGTAAAGATATCAGTTTAGGCATCACCTCACATACCCTCTGCTCCCTCTCTTCTCTTTTATAACATCCTGTGCTTACCTCAGTCCTATCACTATTATTTTATTGAAATTAACTGTTTATGGTTCTCTCTTTCTCTCCTCATCCTTTAAATATCAATTCTGCAAAAATTGTGGTAGAGGCAGGGAATTTTGAAGTATTCACCTAGTAGCTACAATACAGCATACTAGGCAATCAATAAATATTTATTAAATTATGTGCCAAACACAAACCTAATCATTATAAAAAACAAATAAAATCTCCCGTTTTTGAAGGTCCATTTCCCCTCCTCCAATTTGAGAAATTATTTTTGTGAAGTTAAGAGGTATTCAAAAAGCAATTGTCAGAGCGCTGTGCTAAAAGCTGTCTTATCACTACGAAGCATTTCCGTGAATCCTCTTAATGGTCTTTATCCTTTTTTCCCCAAATTGCTCTTACAGCCACTAATTTGCCTCCAGAACATAAACCAACACTTGAAAGGTCCCTGTTGTCATTATTAATTCCAGCTCCACTTTCTCACATTTCAAAAGAGGACGTCAGCAGGCATCCACAGGGGAGCAGGGGGTGGCTTCACAGACTGGTGGCAGCAGGAAGTTGAATGAGGAGCATCGATCAGCACCGTGCCCTTTAGAGCCTACCCTTCAAGGTTACATGAAACCATTGTAACAGGGCAGGCAAAGGGCAGAGACAGCGCTTTGTTGGTAGTGGCTTCATCCATCACATTCATAACCAGTAAATAGAGACTGATGAGGGAGCCTGGCCAGCAAGGGCAGGGTTGTTGGTACTCTCTGTACTCACTGCCTCTCTGTTCTTGCTCTGAACATGTCCTCCTTTCCAAACCTTGGAAAGCAAATATTGATACTTGCTGCCACTGGATTATTCAGTAAATGCTTGGCTCCGTGATACACATTCTTTGCTTAATTACTTTCCTTTGCCTTCTATCTAGTCTAAAATTAAGGAGTAAATTTGGCATTTGTGGAAATTTGCTTTGATTCCAAATCTCCTCCTTCCCAGCTAGTATTTGCTATGGTTCTGATAGTATCCCGCTCACATTCATAACCCTCAAAGTGATGGTATTAAGAAGTGAGGGCCATTAGAAGGTGGTTGAATGACGAAGGCAGAGCCTTCATGAATGGGATTAGTACCCTTATAAAAGAGGCCCATTTGAAAACACAGTGAGAAGATAGTGTTTATGATCCATAGAGGGCCCTCACCAGGCTTGTGCCTTGATCTTGGACTCTCCAACATCTAGAAATGTGGGAAATTACTGTCATTTAGTTGATATTTTGTTATAAGACAGTATTCTTCCTTAAATCTGGAAGTATTTGATGTTCTGAATTGTTCCTAGGTAAGCCAAGGACTGCACTGGGTTGGAGAGTCTGTGTGATTCACAAAAGTGGCCAGCCTGGAGATGGCTCCTGCCTGGAGATGGCTTCATTTTCTTGAAGAGGCTTGCCCAGCTGTGCACACTGGGGCATCTGAGGCCCAAACCTGGGCTTTGCTCACTTTCCATCCACTCAGCTCATTTGAGTAGAATTAATCATCCTGGTGCAAATGAGTGAGAGTTTGGGTGGTGAGCTCTGGCTCTGATTTCCAACCTTCTGGCTTTCTAGCCCTTGGATTTGGTTGACACAAACACCCTATCTATACCCTCCCTTTTCTACCGCCTGGAGAAGAGAGCTTTTATTAATCATGCAGAAATGTTTTTCAGGCTTTAAAAAGCTTCATATGTGTGCATCATGTTAGGCCTTTAAAAATGCCAATGAGTTACAAGATGATTCCTGCTGAAAATTGCCAAACATGTGAAAGCGGCTGTAATAGATGCCACCTTCCAGCACCTGCCACTATGCGCTCTAGAGCCCACTTGTTTTCTCTCTCCAGGTGCCTTGGATGTAATTGAGTGGTTCTCAGTCCTAGCCACACATTAGAATCACCAGGGAGGAGCTTTAAAAACACAATGCACTCCCAGTAATTTTGACTTAATTGGTCTGGGGTAGAACTCAGGCAGCAGCATGCTTTGAAAGCGCCCTAGGTGATCCTAACTTAAGCCAAAGCTGAGAAACACTGAACAATAAATTCTGTCCTTTCCAGGACCATTTTTGGAGCAGGAATTTTCTCCCAATTAATCATCATTTCTCCATCCCTACTTCTTCTATTTCTCATCAGTAACTAGAATTTTCAGTTTGATGCTTTGTTATTCCTTAAGGGAGTTTCCCAGTCTATGAACCCTGTTCCTATGTTTAGGAAGGCCCCCACTCTCTTTCTATTTTTACTAGGTCCCACCCCTGAGTTTTTAGAGAGAATCAGGGCTTACCTCCCACACAGAGGCTGAAAATAACACATCCTCACTTTCCCAGTGCTATGGTTTGGGTGTTAAACATCTCCAAAGACCCATATGCTAAAAATTAGTCCCCAAGGTGGCACTATTAGGAGGTGACGGGAACTGTAGGAGATGGGGCCTAGTAAGTAGTCCTTAGATCATTAGGAGCATGCTCGGGAAAGGTAGCTCTCATTCATTCCCTTGAATTCTTACAGGAGGATTGATAGGAATGGAGCAAGTCTAGCCATGTCTATTCTTGCTGCTCCTGGTTGGAGAGGTAATCACTCCATCGCTCCAACCCAACATTGCTATCTACCATGATGTAACTGCAGCCGTAGCCAGTACTAAGCCCATGCAGGTGCCAAGCACTTGAGTCCCCAAAACTGTGAGATAAATAAAGTTTCTCCTTTTACCAATATCTCAGCTATTTTGTTGTAGTAACACAAAGTTAAACAGGCCCAGCCTTCTCTGCAGTTAGTTATGGCCGTGGGACCTGCCTCCACCAATCAGACCCAACCTCCTAGTCTTTGACTTGAGAACCACTAAGGCAAAGGAGAAAAACTCTGGGACTCTTCTGGTGATAGTGGTGGTGGTTGTCCTGAATCCAGGGCCACTGGTGGCAGAGTGAAGCTGTCCTGTCCAACATTTGGCAGTTTCAGGGCAACATCCTCATGTAGTTGGTTTCTGGAGTGTGATTGTGGCTCTCATTAATGGCTGCAGAGCCTCAAACCTGGTTCTCTCAATGATTCTGTGAGCACACAGCATCCATTTGACAAATTCCTTTCCCTCTTCTATCAGCCAGAACCTA
This sequence comes from Geosciurus inauris, assembly GCA_004024805.1. Classification (NCBI taxonomy): domain Eukaryota; kingdom Metazoa; phylum Chordata; class Mammalia; order Rodentia; family Sciuridae; genus Geosciurus; species Geosciurus inauris. The sequence goes on along the minus strand of PVHX01010787.1, from coordinate 47,671 downwards.
TCTCAGTGTTTATAACACATAGTGGTTCATTAGATCTCATGTCCATCAATAGATCAATAGAAGATGTCACAAACTTTTCTCAGGGGAAAAGTGGCCTCTTCTGGAATGAGACCTGTACCACCTAACCAACAGATACAAGTTCAGAGACATATTTGAAACTTATTTCCATTCTTTCTTTCAGTTCCATGGAAAGACAATCCGGCTAACTGACCTTTACTTTTGTATCTCAATCCACAGCTGAACTTGAGTTAAGCCTTCCCTAGAGGAGCCTCTGCTTCTAGCCCATGATTGAGCTGCTGCTGGCATTTACTATGAGGTATCTACATCATTAAAACAGTGGTCCTGTTTAGCAGACTTTACACCCTGACTGGACATCACCAACTGTAGAAGTAGACCTCTATTTTCTAAGACCATAGGTGAGAGTTCCTAAAAGTCTTTATTCACTTTATTAGAAAAAGAAGAAAAAACATCTGACTGCTCTGTGAGGGTTCCATTGGTGGATGCCTATCCAGTGTACAGACAGTAAGTGGCAGCTAGATTGTGAGGAACAGCCTGGATGGAGGGATGTGGAGGGGAACTACTGCTGCAGGGTATATCTTAAAGCTTTCTTCCATCCATACTTTAATGATGGGGTAAATCCTAAAAGACGTGGAATAAAGCTTAATAAGTACAGCTCTTTTGGGAGGCTGAGACAAGGGAATCACTTTGATCATAAACAGTAATAAATCATGTTTGTGCCCTACCAAAGTACATTCATTCCAATGTCAAAGTGAGTCATCAATTCACCACTAAAATATCTAACATACTCAAGCACTAAATTCATACAATATAAAGCCCAGTTAAGGAAGCTAACAGGAAACATCCTGTGATTAATCCCACAAAGTCCTAGCACTTTCTTTCAGATTTCTTTAGGAATATTGATGATAGTAAAAACTGGGAGAAAATCCACCCAAGTGAGAGAAGGCCTTGACCTTTCTATTGCTCATGCATATGAAGTATTGAATAGTATTTGCAATCCCTGTGATTCTAGGAAACCCGATTTTTCTCAGAGGCTTTGGTTTCTAGGTGATGGCTTGATAGGCAAATGACCTTGAACCCAAAAGCTTATCTCATAGAGAGAAATATTTTGGTGCTTACAGAAGAAGCCTGACTATGTTTGATGACAATGAAATTGTTCTCTTAATATTTGCATCCTGAGCATTTAGACCAAAGTTTGGTCCATAGAAGACTTTCAACACACATTTGTGAATTAAACAATGAGCGAGAAAATGGATCCATAGATGAATGAGGAAACAGAAAGCAGAGAATAAGGGAAAAAACAGGGAATGAGACTGGTCCCCCTACACATGTAATTAATAAGGTGAAATTTAAAAGGGCCCCTTACGGATGTTGATAAGATAGCTTCAGTAACCAAGGTCATAATTTTTCATGTCAAGGAGTTTTCGACCTTTGATCTATCAGAAAGTTTATTAGAACAGGAGACAAAATAGTTAATACTCTCAGATCTGCCTGTATATTACATTATGTTCTGAGCCATTCATTTAACCTCCCAGCATTTCTGCTTCTACATTCATAAAACAGCTGAGATAAATTACTTAATACTTTCATCCAACATTAATGTTCCAAGATTTTATTAACTATTTCAATTGAAAATTAAAAATGCAAACTGACAAAGTATATTGTTAGAAATTAATAACCATCATTTGAATTTTTCATTTGTGTATTTTTAGTAACCTTTTGCTATTGGCTTGAATTTTTAAAAATTCAGTTTGCTTTTGAAATATAAAAATTAATGATATTCATCTGGAAAAGAAAGTAGAACTAATAATGCCAACCATAGGGAAAGGAATATCTTAACAAATGATAATATAACAACTGGATATTCTGTAGGAAAGCAATGAACTTTGAACTTTATCTTCCATGGTGGTTCAAAATATGTCCACAAATTATTTTATAATTTTCCCTTAAAAAAAGAACAAATGGATTTCTTTCACCTTGAGTGCAATTGGACTTAGATATCCACTTCTAGTGAACAGAATAAGGCAGAAGTGATGGTGAGTAGCTTTGAACACTGTTATAAAAGACAGCTTGGCTTTGGGAGGCTGAGACAGGAGAATCACGAGTTCAAAGCCAGCCTCAGCAAGGGCGAGGCACTTAGCAACTCAGTGAGACCCTGTCTCCACATAAAACACAAAATAGGGCTGGGGATGTGGCTCAGTGTCTGAATGCCTCTGAGTTCAATCCCCAGTACCAAAAAAAAAGACAGCTTGGCTTCCTTCTTACTAGTCCTTGCTTAGACTATCTGTTCTGGGAAGCCAGCAGAAAAATTGTGAGAATGCGCAGACATCCTTGTAGAAACTCTATATGGTGAGAAACTGAGGCCTTCTGCCTACAGCCATATGAACGAGCCATCCTGCAAAGATTCTCCAGCCTCAGTCAGGCTTCTGATTACTACAGCCATGAAGAACAGTTTCACTGCAGCAGGATGAGACCCTGAGTCAGAACTGCCCAGATAAGCCACTCCCAGACCCCTGACACTTAGCAACTGTGTGAGATAATAAATATTTGTTGCATTAACTGCCAAATTTTGGAGTAATTTGTTATGCAGCCACAGAAAATTATTATATCTCAGAGAATACATGAAAATTAAATCAAAATGAATCATAGACCTAAATATAAAAGCTTAAACTATAAAACGTTTAGAAGAAAGCAAAAGAGAAGTTTTTTGTGATATTGGAGTAGGCAAAGATTTATCAGTTAGAATATAGAAAGCATGAACTATCAAAGAAAAAGTTAAATTAGACTTTACAAAAATTAATGTCATGATCCTCAATAGATAGCATTAGGAATAAAAGAACAAGTCACAGAGTAGGAAAGAATATATATATATACACACATATATAACATAATCTGTGCTCTCAATATACATATATATGCTATATATGTATATATAGCAAGAGATTATGTTATATATTGTGTTTTATATGCATTTATATAACATATAAAAATAAAATATATTTGTGTTTTCAGGACTTGCATCAAGAATATATAAAGAACTCTATAAGAAGGCAACTCAATTTTTAAAATGTGCAAAGAGCTGAACACAGACACTTTGCAAAAGAGGATATATAAATGTCTGAAAAGCAAACAAAAAGATTGTCAGTGTCCTCTGTTATTGAGGAAATGTAAAGTAAAATCATGCCCACTGGACTAACTAAAATTTAAAAGACTGACAATTAAGTATTAGTGAGAATGTAGAACAACTTGAACTCCCATACAATTTGGGTAGGAATATAAAATAGTAAAGTCATTGTAAATCTTCTAAGACGTTGAAAAATTAACTTTTGACTCATTTTAGGATGTTTACCCAAGAGAAATGAAATGTCCATACAAAGACTTGTATTTGAAAGTTCAAGAATATTCATGACAAGAAGAAGAAAGTAGGGGGCCGAAAAAGCCAAACATCTATCCATAAGTAATTAGATGAACAAGATAAGTTATATCAATATGAAGAAATGATACTCAACAACAAAAAGAAATGAACTCTTGTTAAATGTAATAACATAAATTAAGTTCAAAATCACTAGGTTAAATGAAAGAAACCAAATAGAAAGGAATGTATATTGTATGACTATATTTACATAAAATTTTAGAAAATGCAAACTAACTTTACAGCAACTGGAAGTAGATCTGTGGTTGCTCAGAGTGGAGGGAGGGATAGACACAAATAATCTTTTGGGAGTGATGGAAATGTTCTGTACCTTGACTTCAATAGTAGTGGAAGGTGTATACAACTATTAAGACTCATCAAATCTACATTTTAAGTGATGCATTATACTCTAAGTAAAATTTCATTGAATTTTATTTAAAATTAATAACCATGCCCACCCCTTTGCATTTCAGTTGTGATAACCTAATGCTATAGATGTGTAATAATGTTGTAGCCTAGAATAGTATGTGTCATATAGAAGCCCAAGAAACTGGCACAAGACCTTGAAGTCCACGGAATCACTCAGGAATATAGAAGGCAATAATTAGTCATTCCATTCAGCAAACGTTTAGTTACATGTGGATTAATCATCCACACATTTTAAACTATGGAATATTTAATAAATAACAATTTCATTATACTTTAAAAATCTAGTAACACTACAAATGTCATGTTGATAGCCTGACCAACAGTTGACTACTCTAAATGAATATCCTTGTCTTCCATTTCTAGAAGTCCCACTTTCCATGTTATGAAGCATGTTGACATCAAACTCCTCCAAGGCTTAGGTTATTGCATAGAAATTAAAATACATTGGAGGTTCTGTTGCTTGTTGTCTCCTTTTGAAAACTTGATCTGAATCTATGTTATAGTCCTACGCTTTCTCTCATAGCTAACTATGAAAATACTCTAAAGGCAAATACATCTCTGCTGTCTGAAGCAGACATTTGTGACTTTTTCATTAGCTAAGACCAATTTCATTAATGACTCTTCCTTCCTTCCTTCCTTCCTTTCCTCCCTTTCCTCCCTTCTTCCTCATAATTTTCCAAAGACATGTATGAACTCCTTTGAATTAATTGCATGAGTTAAGAGGGAGAATTTTGAAGTCAGACTAGCTGTATTAACTATCTATCTACACTATTTACTACCTATGTGATTGGGGGAATTTTAAACCTTCCCAAGCCTCTGCTTTCTCTTCTATAAAATGGAGATAAAATAGTGCATATCTTTGGAGAGTGGTTTTGAGGATTAAATAAGATAATTTGTGACAACCCCTTCCCACAGTACCTGGTGCAGACATGGCAACTATAAGTACCACTGTAAGCTTTTGAAGCTTCTGATCAGAATGGGAGACATTATTGAGTAGAACAACAGTCATTTAAAACCATCATAATTTTCAATTATTTAGCAACTACTGTGTGCTAGACACTCTAAAAATTAAATTCTTTTTTTTTTTAATCTCAAAACACTTCAGCTGGATGGATATGATCCCCATTTTCTCAGTGTTTAAGAATTAGCATAAGGTCTTACTCACTTACACAAGTAAATGATTGAGCTGCAAATTAAAACACAAATCTTTCTAGCTTTAAGATACACCCATTCTTTCTATACCCTGCCTCTCCAAACAGAATTCTAGCCCACAGTCAAGAAACACATTGTTTAGCTAGCCTATATAATCTTAGTTCACACAAACAAGCTCTTTCCATCATGCTCTTTGAAAGTTTTCAACAGCATCTGCACTACTCCCTACACACACACACAGACACACACACACACACACTGCTGTGCCTTCACCATGCATGGACCCACAAGGGAACTTCTGACTTAGAGGTCAAATCCATGTCCACATGTCCAAATTCACTACCTGTCAGTAAATTCAGGAAATGCAAACTCAAATATTCTGCAGCACTGTTGGTTTCTCTCTTTTTTTTTTTTTAATATTTTTTTTTAGTTGTTGATGGACACAATGTCTTTATTTTATTGCTTTGTATGTGGTGCTGAGGATCAAACCCAGGGCCTCACGCATGCGAGGCAAGCGCTCTACCACTGACCTACAATCCCAGCCCCTTTAATAGAGTCTTAAGAGGGTTGGGGAAAGCCCCAGAAGACTTTCTTTCTTAGTTAGTGAAGACCACACTGACTGTTGCAGTACTGAGAATGCAGCCCAGGGCCTCACACCAGGAGCCAGAATGCAGGTTGAAAAGGACTCGATTATTTTCATGACTTATTTGACTTTGCATTCTTTAATACATATTATTTTTGACTGTGACTAGGGACGGGAAACACAGTTGATGAAAAATAAGAATATTCTAATTTAAAGTCAGATTTGTCTCAGAGGGTTTGGAATGCTTTTTTAAATTACACATCCAATTGTTAGTGTGTCTCTGGGCATGTGCTTTTACCATATCAAGTTTTCTGAATTTAAAAAATTTTGATTTTTAAAAAATGTCAGAAAAATCAATGTGGCTTCAAAATGAGGTTTTCTGTTTGCTTTCCAAGAGGCCTGTCACAGAGGAGAGTACGCTTGAGCTGCTGTCATTTAAACCTTTTGAAAACAGGCAACTAATTATTGTACAGATGAGATGAAATTTTTAAGTTATGTGTTAATTCAAAGAAAGATACACTCTGAACATAAAAATGGTGGAGCTCCTGGTGTGGCCAAATACAGGCTTTCTCCTAATGGATGAGGCAAGAATCTTGAGTAGACAGTGTGGACATTTGACAGATTCCTTGGCTCTGAACAGCTACCAGGGGTATGCAGAGCTTTGATTCATAAAGAAAATGTTGTAAAAGGAAGAAATCAGGGAGCATTCCAGTCAGTATATATATAAACCATGGCACCCTGAAACCAAAACCATCCTGAGAACAGGTCTTTATTTAAAAAGCCATCAGAAAATACTGGCCAAGAAGAGAGCAGGTCTTTCTTTACTGAGTATTTGTTCCACAGTGTTACCCATAAACATAACTCAAAGACATTGTTCTTTCTGCCTGAAGGAGCTTAAGAGTCAATGGAACACTCGCAAGCAAGGGAGGAGAAGCACCAGAGACTAAATGTTGATATCCTCTCCCAAATGCATATGTTGCAACCTCATCCTCATTGTGATGGTTTTTGGAGATGGAGACTTTTGAGAGGTGATTATATCACGAGGATGAAGTCTTCAAGAATGGGATTAGTTCCCTTATAAAAAAAAAAAAGGCCCCAGAGAGCTCCCTTACTCCTTGTAGTCAAAGAGGACACAGTAAGAAGTTGGTCACCTATGAACAAGGAAGGAGGGCTTCACCAGACACAAATTTAGTAGCACTTTCATTTTGGATTTCCCAGCTTTCAGATCCATGACATTTGTTGTTTGTAAGTCATCCAACCTATGGAATTCTTCTGTAGCAGCCCAAATTGACTAAGACAAGAACGTAGTTCCACACTGCGATACATGGTAGAAACAGAAAACACAGTGGAGGAGAAATGACAAGATGGTCTGGGCTGGTGTAACCTGAAGAAAGAGGCCGTGCTCTCCTAAGCTCTCGCACATCAGTTGCTGAATTGAAGGGTACCCTGCTCATCTGAAAGTTTTTGATGCCTTCAGAAATGGACACATTCTCATGCCAAAAAGTCTTTCCTGGACCCTCTGTCCCTCTTCTGAAAGGCTTTCAACCTCCCTTCTCATTCACCTAAAAAAAACCCACCCAAACCAGCTTTGTTTGTCCATTCTGCAAACATGCATTGATCACCTTCAATATCCTAGCACCCTTTCTAGACACTAGAGACTCCATGAAAAATAACTCCATCTACTGGGAGTAGGAAAAAGAAATAAATGCCAGTCTCATGGGACAAGGGCTCAATAGAGACAGGCAGACTATGCTCTGAAAGCACAGAAAAGCCCTCAGCTTAGCTTTGGCAGCTCAGGAAGACTTTAAGAAAAAGGTGACCCTAAACGAAGTCTGAAAGATTGACAGGATGTAATCAGAAATCCAAGAGACCCCTGGATTAAAGTCTAGAGCATTCCAGGCAGAAGAAACACCATACTCCTTGCAAAGTACATAACTTTGACATGGTATCATTATTATCCCAATGAATCAGCATCCACTAGTCACATTTCTCATTTTCATAATCATGTTATTTTTATGAAGGGGCATTCATTCATTTAGTCAAAAAATATTTATAGAGCATGTAGAATGTGGTGGGTGCTGTGCTAGGCACAAAAGGAAAGGGAGGCTTTTTTTTGTTTTGTTTTTCTGTGAGGATTTTTTTGGTCATGATTGGTAGAAGGAATCATGCCCAAGACCATAAATATAAATGTTTTCAATGAGCGCAGGAAATTTTAAAAGCAGAATAAGATATGAAGATAAGAGATAAAAAGAGTTATTATTAGAAAGAAAGTGGGATAAATTTCTAGATATAGGGTCTGGTGTGAAAACATATTGCGATGAGACAAAAAAGAGGAGAGAAAAACAGAAGGGACTCAAAGCTTTGTTTTCCTGGAATAGGAGAGGCAGAAGAGTCAAGGGTAATGTTAAGAGAGTTCTTTGTGTAATCAGAACACAATGCAGAGGAATAGCATGTGGTTTTAAGGGTGGCATAAAAATGAAATGTAAAAAAGCTCCAAGTTTCCTAAATTCAGTTAAAAACCCAAAGACTTACATCAGCATTTCATAGCCGTGCTATTGCATACTTTGAATTAAAACCTACAGAACATTGAAAGCCTAAATTTGGGAAACAACCTAGCACCTAGGCAGCTGTAACATTTCCCAAGTTTCCTGTAACAGAAGATAAAAGGGCATCCTGAGTCACTAAATCAATGCCATATATAGAATTAAAGCTGGATTCTTGTTCCTAACCACCAGACCTTGCTTTTCTTTTCCTCTCTCAAAGAGATTGTGCTTTTATCCCTCTTGACTCATTAGACCAGATATTCATCTCTTCCACAATATGGGAACTATTCAAATCAATGTAGGATGAAAATCTGGCCCCCCAGAACAGCTCATGATGTTCTTTGGGGATGCATAATGAATAGCATGAACTCACTGTACAGGTTCCAAGGCAAGAATTGAAATATCAAAGATCTAACCTTGGATCTGCCATGTTTCCTCTTCCTCGTTGTTTATATTAGAGTGTTGATTAAACATATCAAGTGCTTGCTAGGGCCAGAGCAAGGCAAACTAGTCCCATGAAGCCCTCCCATTCTGGATTTGCAGATGGCCCTAGACTTCTCAGGCATTTGAACAGATGGATGATGAGAAAAATGTAAAGATGCAAGGTGAGAGCAGTGCCAACACATAAACCCTCCTCAGCAACTGCTTAAGTGACTCATTAATACCCGAAGAGGTCCAGTCCCTGCTCCATCGCCATCTAAGCAGTTAATGGGCTTCTGTGATAGAGCACTGAATCTCATAAAGAAAAGGATCAGCGTTTATGTTAGCCTGCTGGCTAACATTCACTGCCTCTGGGCTGCACCTACCCCAAGAACACACAGGCCAGCCTTCTGAGCTGTTTTAAACCCCACAGCTCTCCTTATAACATCAATTTCGCTTTTGCCATTTAATCTGTGGTGGTCTCAGGCAATAGAATAAAGCTTTGGTTTAGTCTTTCACTTTGAAGGACATATGTAAGATGCTAAAAGACCTTAGCCAACAGAGAAATGATTTTTTTCAAGAATGTGAGGATTTCAAGGGAGAGAAAAGGTTTATGGAGAAAAATCAATGTCACATAGACTCACACTTAATAGAGGAGTATAAAAGGGTTAACATATCAGAATGTTGGAAAACAGCATGACATATAATGAGGACTAGAAATATCCTTCCATTGCCCTTGACTTTATATAGGAATATCCCCTGGGAACTAGAAGTGCAACCTGACCAGTGGTGAAGCTCCAGCCACAGGCTGCTCCTTTCACTGCCAAACTTCAACGCACCCCTGGCACTACCTGTGTTTCTCCTTTCTTTACCCTGCTAAGTCTGCCCCTGTGAGTTCTAGAGAAGTTGGTAATGAGCCCACTCGAGGAAAACAAAGCATAAATTGCTGTGGCTTTGAAGACTGAAGCATCCAGGTAAATCCTCTAAGAGCACTTGGCTCCTGGACTGAGCTCTGTTCCATCCAGTTCTAAACTTGTCTCTAGATCTCCAGATAATAATAGTTCCAACCTTCATTGCTACAACTTCCCTGGCCTCAAGTAGATGATTTGCCAGCTGGTTGTCTCCATGTAGCTTATGAAAAGGAAGGAAAGGAAACAAAGACGAAATGCTTCAAGAAAAAAAGAAAACAAAAAGGTAAAAATGTGAAAACAAAAGAATTCAGAATTCAGACATTCTTCAGGGCAGTCTACAGCATCTCAAGAGGAACAGAATGGAATTGATGGCCAAGGAATGGAACTTTACCAGGTGTTTGACCTATTCATCTGGACATCCAACACCTTAATAGAGAAGAATAGAATATGGAGGAATGAAACAATCTTGAGGATAGTCTTTTTGGGAGAGAGAATTTAAAGAGTATGAAGTAATGTGAAAATGTTTTCTAGGGCTTTCTTCACTTAATGGATAGAGGGATCAATGTCCAGCCTGAAGATGTCATCAGTAATTGGAGTCCAAGAGACCCTGCAGAGGTGTGAGATGAGGCCGGACTGAGGATGGAAACACAGGTTCCTCCAAGAACTTCAGATTTAGTGTCTGCAGATGTTCTGGTTCCCAGAGGCAAGAAAGCGAAATATATATATATTTATACCAGGGATTGAGCCCAGGAACACTTAACCATTGAGCTACATCTCTAGCCCTTTTTATTTTTGTTTTGAGACAAGGTCTTGCTAAGTTGTGTAGGAACTCACTGAGTTGCCAAGGCTGGCCTTGAACTTGGGATCCTCCTGCCTCGGCCTTCCAAGTCTCTGGGATTAAAATAATGTTTTAAAAAAGACTTCAATAAAAAAAAAATAAATTTGTGTTTATCATTTAATCATTTAATTTTTTTAACTTTAAATGCTCAAAATGACATTAGAGGTTGGTAATAGAAAACATTTACAGAAAAAGAAACCAAGTCTTTGAGAGGTAATTTACCCAGTCATACTCAGCTATTTCTCTTCTAGGTTTCTATCCTACTGAAACACTAATGCATGCTCAGCAAGATGTATACACTGGGATGTTTATTGCAACATTCTTATAACAACAAACTCTAAACAAATGTTTGCATGTAGGGAAGTGATTCATTAAATTATGGCATATTCTGAGAACACCATATAGCCATGTGCTTTTTAACACAGCAAATCTATTTTCTAATGACTTGGAAAAATCTTCAAGCCATACTGGGTTTTGAAATGCTAAATAAGATGTTTAGTATGATTACACTTAAGTAAAGATTTTTTTTTCTTTCTTTTTCTCCTGTAGATACATGTATACAAATGCTTATATAAATCTAAAAAAGATACACACCAAAATTTCTGTATAAGGCAAAATTAAGAGCTATCAAGTATACCTCTCAAATCTTCCCAAGTTCCTCCTTCTTTTCCCAGAGGAAACCATTCTTCTATATATTTCTATATAGTTCAATTTTTTTCATTCAGAATATATTCATGATTCCTTATATAATTTTCCATAAAAGTTTGTTTGTAAGCCATATGATGCTATGTAAAACATGCTTTTGTAATATGACTTTTGCACAGAAAATATCTATTTAGCAAAAACCTGGAAATAAATTGATGTTTCTTTCTTGCCTTTTTCTTACGTCAGCACTAGTAATAAATTCCTGTGGGACCTTTAGCTAAGCAGATCACACACCATGCTTGGATCTGACTGACGGAGAGACTTAGTATGCAGAATGGAGACACACACAAAATTGCTGGGTCACCTGCAAACAATGTTTAACATCTGTAGGCAATATAAGGTCACTTTCCGTGATATCCTCAACAGCAGCTGGCGGTTATGAAATTATATTTCATGCAAGTCAGCCTCACCAGTCTAGATGTAAGAAGGAACAGACGAGAGCAGGATCCATAATCGGCTTCTACACCCTGAGCTGAAATGATATGACCATTCAGAATCAGGGCTGAAGAAATACCAGAGGGACACACCGAAGTCCTTAGCAGAGCTAGGGAGGTGCAAACCTATCTCTGCATGAAGAAAACCTGTTCCTGTGTGGATTTTAATGGATGCCAAAGTTCTATCTCTTGTGTGGTTCCTACAACCCTGGAAAATAGAGTTAAATAGTGATAATGTTTCTTTAGGTGAGGACACTAAGATCAAGAAAGAGAAGATGGCTAACTTGTGAATCCAGCCAGTGAAGGGGCCGGGGATAGGCATCCCCCATATTACTTCAGGACGTAACTATTGCATGACCTGAAAGCAGAGCATCCCCCTTAGCAAGAATTCCAAGCAGGCATTAAAGAAGCCATAGGATCCTACTCCTGAGAGCCTCAGCAGGCTGCATGAATCATTTCTTTCAGTACTACTCAGGGTTTTTTCAATAACACCCCCAGCATTGACATCTACAGACAAGGACCATAAAATATGGATGCCCATGCAAATACTCCTCTCTTTCTCTCTCCACTCCTCGCCTCCCTTCAACCCCCTTTCTCTTGGACATATAATTATATTTTAATAAAATTCTAAAGACCTTATTAGGGTCACTGTAATTAGGGAGTTTCTTTTTAAAAGTCAAATAGAAACAATAATCACTATTAAAGCTATAAATTACTGAAAGTCAAGTGATATACAAGTGGCTTGTGCACACTGTGCATAATGTGGAGTATGGGGTGTAAACAATGTGACTGTTTTCACAATAGGTTATTTATTCATTCATTCAACACATCTTTGTCAAATGTCAGACCTCTGCTCGTCTAGATTGGGATAAAAACTATTAAAAAAAATAGTGAGATGACATGACAGTAATTTACAGGTTCTTTCAGGGTAAGGAACACAGCTTTAAATAACTGGCCAGAGAAGGTCTCCTTGAGGTCAGTTTCTGAGCTGAGAGCTAAAGAATGAAATGAGCTTTGGCAGAACAGAGGGAAGAGCACTTCAGGCAGTGGAAAGAGCACATTTAGAAGGGCTGAGGACAGGCAAGGGCTTGACATCACTGAGGAACAGGAAGGAGCCCAACATGGCTCGAAACTAGTAGCAGCTATAACTGTCTTGTAAGGCATGGTTCTGTGGACAATTCACAGATCCTATGAAAGTTTATGCAGCTGCCTTCCCATACTTTGAAAGAGGGTGATGCGTTTTGTCTCATCATAAACAGAGGGACTTGGGCATTTGTTCAGGCCTCCACAGAGAAGGGTGCTCATCTTGAGAACAACATTCAGCATTACCTGCCTTAGCTCACATTTATCACTGTCCAATCAGTTGATGTTCTGTAGTGAGCACAGATCAAAATGCCAGCCACTGAAAGGAGAAAGTGAATGGTATATCTTTGATCTATTGTTATAAAAGACTTGGATGATCCTTCTGGCCAATGAAACACTCTCCATTTACCACACTGTTGCCTAAGTTGCCATTTTCACTTAATCAACAAGAGGAGAGTTATTAAAATACAATTTTGAAAAGGAGACCTTCACTGAATTACTATGATGGCTTCTATAAAACCCTTTGGAATTAAGTCAATCTATTAAAAAAATATTTAATTTGCTTCTAATATATTAAGCACTGTAGAAAATGCAAAGTAAGAAGCTGGGCACAGTGGTGCATGCCTGTAATCCCAGCACTTTGGGAGGCTGAGACAAGAGAATCGCGAGTTCAAAGCCAGCCTCAGCAACGGCAAGGCACTAAGCAACTCAATGAGACCCTATCTCTAAATAAAACACAAAATAGGGATGGGGATGTGGCTCAGTGGTTGAGTACCCCTGAGTTCAATCACTGGTACCAAAAAAAAAAAAAAAAAGAAAGAAAAGAAAAGAAAATGCAAAGTAAGAATAGATGAAGTCTCTGTTCTTGAGGAACTTACTACTTATCAGTAGAGAAAAGATGCACTAACAGTAAGAACTTATGAGTATTTCATGAAAGATAATGTTCTGTTGTATACCTTAGATCACTGCAGGAGTCCAAGAAAAGAAAGCAATTATTTAGGGTTGATATTAATTGCATAAGGTTCACACGGTTCAATACCTGGTATACAGAAGATAATCAATAAATGCTTTGTCAAATAAATGAGAGGTAGATTTGCATTTTGATTTCAAGGGCATGTCTAAAATAAATTCACAGTGATAAATGAGGGCTCTAAGGGCAGGAGGCCCAGCATAACCTATGTGGATGGGAATAAGCATGATGCACAGGAAGAAAAGAGGAAGGTAGAACATATTGTAGAATATCATAGCAATGACAGGGGACTTTGGGCTACAAACTTAAATTTTTGAACTTGACTAAAAAAAAGCAGTTTTAAGTTCCTGAGAAAGAAGAAAGTGACTAAAACAGAGTATCAGGAAAATTATTCTGATAGTTATGTTCCAGGGAAAAGACACAAAAGATTAAAGGTAAAGTTAGAAATTATCTATTTTGGGAAGATAATAGAGTATAAAAATAAATCATTCATGCACATGAAGTTATACATAAATTAAAGATTTTGTGCAGTGTGATATGATAAAAGGAAAGATAGTGTATGAAGTTACCAGTCTGTTATCTATAAATCTAAGCTGTACTGCTATGTCCAGAATGCTCTTTTGCTATTGCTTGCCCAAGCACATACCACACACATTCCTGTCTGAAAGTGTTGATGTTTGTTGTTCCTTGCACCTGAAATGCTATTCCCCAAATATCTGAATGGCTTACTCCATTATCTTCTTTGGTTACTGCTCAAATGTCACCTTCTCAGTGGGTCTGTCTAGCCTACCCTACTTAAAATCGTAGCCACCCTGACATTCCCACTCCTGCCTTATCCCACTTCCTAGCACACATCACCATCTTACATTTTATATATCTTACTTGTTTACTATATTTATTTACTATTTACCTCAGTTTGAACAAAATATCTATAAAGTGAGAGTTTTTTCTGTTTTTTTTTTTTTTTTTTCCATTTTTTCATCTTCAGTGCCTGGAGTAATATAGATCATTAATAGTCTGGGATGAAAATGAATCAGCCTCAAGCATGCCTACTTCTTTTGGTAGAGACACCAAAAAATACAACTGTCCTTCCAGGAAACTCAATTGTAATAAAAATCTGTTACCATAATTATGACCCAGAGGATTTGCCACATAAAAGCACATAATTTTAATATTAGACAACAATCTGGTTCTCAACACAATAAACCTACAAACAGCCTCTGACTATTTTAATTGAAATGAATTAAGTACACAACTGCTACTCACACCCCTAACTAGAGAATATTTGATTTTAAAAACAAAACAAAATATTTTGTTGTTGTTGTTGTGTTTATTTGTTCAGCTTTAAGTTGTCTGGGCTAATTATATTTGTAAATGGAAAAGTGCTCAGGATCTCATTTAGTAGTGTCAGTTACTAACTTCCCACATGGAAAAAATGAATTTCACTTGATAAACATAAAACCAAAGCAACAATGTATTGTCTTCTCAGTCAGTTGGTAATGTTTGCTCTGTGCTCCTGTTCCAGTCACTCTACCCAGGATCATAAGACAAGAGTAGCTAGACACGCCTACAGAGAGGTTAGAAACCAAACTGTTGAAGAAAACAGAAAAACAAATTTTTGTAAATTAATGCTCCTGGTACAGTGGAGTCACAGAAAAGAAGTAAAAGGCTGTATCTCAGCAGCAAGAAGCATGGTTTTAGGGACACTCTGTAGTCTCAAAACCACTGGCCAGGGAAGCAAGTCCCAGGGAGCTGCCTAATGTACCACATCTCATGAAAACACATTATAGGCTACTACATTTCAGCTCACTATTCATCCATAGACTGTCCTGTTCAACAGCCACATGTGATCACTTAAATTTAAGTAAAATTTTAGCTCTAGACTTGTGCTTCCAGCCAACATGGAGTAACAGAGTAATAGAAATAACACAGACGGGGCTGGGATTGTAGCTCAGTGGTAGAGTGCTTGCCTCACATGCATGAGGCACTGGGTTCGATCCTCAGCACCACATAAAAATAAATAAAGATATTTTTAAAAATTTTAAAAAAAGAAATAACACAGATGTTAGAATTGACAGACAAGGACATTGCAAACCTCATTTATAACATTTATTAATACATGTTATATTTATAACATATTTTGAACTATATGTTTAAAAAAGCTAAGTGGAGATATTAAAGAAAGTTTTATGAGACCTAAAATAGAAACCACAAACCACTATAATGTGTGAGATGGAAAATACGAGATTAAGGAAACATTAGATATTCCATTAAAGATGGTGAATGTGATGACATAACAATAGAAACAACTGAAAATAAAAAGAAATCAATCGAATGAACATAGCATCAATAAACTGTGGAAAAACTACAAATGGCCTTATACATGTAATTGGAACCCCTAAAGAACAAGAGAAATAAGGAAGATAGAAAAAAACAATTAAATCATAACTGAACATCTTCCAAATTTGGCAGGAACTGAAAGCCCACATGCAAGAGGGTTAATGAACCACAAGCCAAATAAACACAAAAACAACTAAAGCTAGGCAAATCATAACGAAATTACTCAAAATCAGTGACAAAGAGGAAATCTTAAAATGAGTCAGAGAACAAAGCCATGTTACATACAGAGGAACAGATACCACGAGAAATATCTCAAGTGAAGTAAGTCAAGTGAGAAGACCACGAAGCAACATTTTTAAAGTATTGAAAGCAAAAAAATGACCAACTTAGAATTCAATAACTCAGCAAGAATATTTTCAGAAAATGAAGGTGAAATTGAGTCTCCTTCAAACATAGAAAAGTTGAATGAATTCATTATCAGCACACCCACACTATTAGAAATGTGAGGGGAAGACTTCTGGTCATGCCACAACGACTGCCCTCTTCATCAAACAGGAGGAAAGATGGCAGAGTAGGTCTAGGCAGCAACTCTGACTCCTCCACAGATCAGAAACAAAGCAGTGAGAGAACAGCTGACCAGAGAGGTGGGACAGAGTTAACATTCTGAAACTCAATAAGGCACAGCTTGAGACTTGGAGGGACTTGGAATTTGGTTACCAGAGCAGAAAATAAGGAACGAATTTCCTGGGGTCAGGGGGAGGGGTAACAAAGAGAGAAAGAAGGAAAAGAAAATCTCACAAGCTTACTTCCTTAACAAAAGTTGGACAGAAAAGCAGACCGAGTTAAAACACCAAAGACAGTGAAGATCACACAGTTGGGCCCAAATTGTGGACAGAAGGCTGTGTCCGGCAGGGCAGCCATTTTGTAGAGTCCACATCTAGCCTGTCTCCCTAGAAGAAGTTAAATCAATACAGCTTCTCCCTACCTACAGACAGTAAAAAGTAAAACCATAGAGAACACCTCTGAAATAGGTTGTCTCAGTAATCTATCTGCTTTAGTTAGCTTTTTCACTGCTGTGACTTAAAGACCCAACCAGAACAATTGTAGAGGAGGAAAAAAAATTTAAGAGCTCACGGTTTCAGAGGTCTCAATCTATAGACAGCAGGCTCCATTCCTCAGGGCTGAGGCATGGCAGAGAGTATGGCAGAAGGAAGCAGCTCACATGGTGATCAGAGAGCAGAGAAAGAGAGATTCTACTCTCCAGATACAAAATATATACCCCATAGCCATCCCCCCAATGAACCACTTCCTTCAGCCACAACACACCTGCCTTCAGTTACCACTCATTTAATCCCATTAGGGATTTAATTCACTGATTAGGTTAAGTTTATAACCCAGTCATTTCTCCTCAAAACCTTCTCACATTGAGCTTTTGGGGAACACCTCACATCCAAATCATAACACTATTTAAAAGGAACTTGTAGAGGGATTGCATCTAACTGAAGCTTACTGAAATGTCCTCCCTTTCTGCTTGGACAAGGGGAATGGGTGAGGTTGACCTGAAAGCAAATAACTCTTGGGTGTGCTAACCACAACCCAGCAGTCCCCATAGCCTCCACAGGAGCTCAGACAAAGATGGGCCAACCTTACCCCTGTCACAGCAATGGGTTAAAAACCACAGTGAGCTGCACCAGCCAAGGTGGAGGCTTCTGTGCCACAGACCATTCACAGAAAGTCTGTATTTGCAGAACCCACAGTTGTAAGCAGCCACTAAGCTCTATGCCACTATACAGAAACCCCTGTGGAGGTGAGCAGATATTCAGTGTCCTACATCAGACAGGGACACACTGAGCCCTACACCCTGCACCTTTGTAGACAACAGAAACAGCCAGCAAACTGTATCTGCCAAGCATGCAGAATCAGGCTTCTGTGCTGAGCAATACACACTGGATAGCAAGAAAACCATAGCAGCCAGGCAGTAGTAGCTCCTGTGTCAGGAGGGTCTGCAGCCTTGAGTCCCAGAGTTTCCAGATAACTCAATTCTCATTTAGGTACGTGGATCCACAAAAAGTATTTCCTGAGGATAACCCCAAACAATCAGCAAAGAACCCCAGTGCATACATAGTGGCAATACACATCATAGAGGGTCTTACAGAGGAGCACCACACAGACACCAGCCACCTCCCAGTATGCCCAGTTATAAGCCTACCAACCTGTGATGTGTGCAGCAGTCCTATACACCCCCACAGGCCACCAAGCACCACATCAAACCTAACCATAACCATAACCCTTTACCTTCAAACTTCAAGAGATTTTCTTCAGGAGGGCACATAAGACTGCACTCCCTAACAGGGAGTAAGTCACAGACAATAAGGGACCACCTTCTCCAACCTGCCAGAAAGCTAGCAGCTACCTACACACCCCAAAGATCAGTAGAGCCTCCTAGAACTGTATCAGATGTATGATAACTACCTCCATATCCAGGGAAACAGAGGTGAAGCTAAAGATTGTAGTCATCTTCTAAAGGTTTCAAATCCTGAGGAAATCCAAATCAAGAAGACTCAATAAGAAATATACCCACCTCAGCATGGAATATCATTGGTAGCTCTAATGTTAATGTTGACCTTATAGATATTACTTTTCATATTGAATCAATGGTTGTTCTCTTATCCTTTGATTTTGCAGTGCTCAACCCATATGACTGTATTTTTTGTAATGTTTTAAAGCATTAACCAAAATCATTGTTTCTATTTTTGCTTTCCTAGCTCAGGTTTACACTTGCTCCTCTTGGTCTCTATTCTCCCACTTGTATTACCTGCATCTGCCATAAATCCTACCCCCACCCATGTTGTTTTTCTTCCTTTTACCTTACTTTGTATTATTTTTTCTATCTTTTCTCTTTATGTTTTCCCATTTCTTGTTTGCCCATTTTTTTCTCTTCTCCCATTTTCAACTTCTATATAGTATAATAATAATTTTACTATCTTTAATAACTAATTTCCCAACCTATTCAAGAACATTACTACAATTTTATACTTGGATTAGAGGAACCATGGAGACATTTTCAGTTTTCTCTCATGAGGTTTATTAGTACATGACTTTATTCAGAAAAGATTGCAATAAGTAGGGTCTTAGAGACTTAAGCATCCTCTTTCAAAGTGGTGCTTGATAATGGATATAGCAGAAGATACATGTTGAGTGGAAGTATCAATACCTGGATATTCACCTAACCCAGGGCACTTAGGAGAAAGAAACTCAGTAAATAATCCCTTGCATAAAAGTAGAAGAGATAATCATCCCAGCAGCAGATGGGTACACATACAAACAATATGAAGAAGCAAGGAACAAATCACATCAAACAGCCCACAACACTTCAACAACTTATCCCATGATATTATAGTGGAGGAAACATCAGATAAAGCATTTAGAAAGTTCATAGTTAATATGTACAATGAACAAAAAGACGATGTAAGAAATATGTAAAAGTGGGGCTGGAGATGTGGCTCAGCAGTTAAGTGCTTGCCTCACACGTGTGAGGCACTGGGTTCAATCCTCAGCACCACATAAAGTAAATAAAGATATTGTGTTCATCTACAACTAAAAAAAATTTTAAAAAAGAAAGAAATATGTAAAAGTATAGGAAGTGAAAGATCAATTCAATAAAGATGAGATTCTAAAAAGGAGCCAAATCCTAGAAATGAAATCCTAGAAAATGGAAATCCTAGAAATGAAAGAATTAATAAATCAAACTAAAAATTCATTAGAAAGCATCATCAACAGATTAGACCACACAGAAGACAGATTCTAAGACCTTGAAGACAAAAGTATATAATATTGAAAATAAAGTCAGCAACAAAGAAAAGTTGCTAAGAGACCATGACCAGAATATCTGAGAAATCTGGAATAGCATTAAGAGACCAAATATATGAATCATTGGCATAGAAGAAGACACCAAAACGCAGACTAAAGGAATGCACAAGCTTTTCAATGAAATATTATCAGAAAATTTTCCAAACGTTAGGAATCAAATGGTAATCCAAACACAAGACGTATTTAGAAATACAAATAGACAAGATCAGAAAAAAATTCTCTCCAAGAATTAAATGCCTAATATAGAGAATAAGAATAAAAGTTTGAAAACCTGCCAAAGAAAAATAGCAGGTCACATGTAGAGATAAGGCAATTAGACTTTCTACTGATTTCTTGCCCAGACTCTAAAATAATGGGTGCCAACCAAGATTGCACATCCAGCCATTTTACCACAAGTGCAATATAGATTCTATGCAAACTCATTAAAATACCAACAACAGTCTTCACAGACTAGAAAAACAGTTCTAAAATTCATATGGAAGAGAGAAAGCAATAGAGAAAGCAATACTGAATAAGAAGATGAACATTGGAGGAATCACAATATCTGGTCTTAAAGTATACTACAGAGCTATAGTAACAAAAACAGCATGATATTGGCATCAAAAAAGACACGAACACCAATGGAATAGAAGACATAGAGACAAACCTACATAGATATAGTCATCTTATACTCAACAAAGGTTTGAGAAAAGTTGGCCTTTTTAACAAATGGTGCTTGGAAAACTGCATAAGCACATGTAGAAGAATAAAATTAGATTCTTATCTTTTACCCTGAGCAAAAGTCAACTCAAAGTGGACCAAAGACCTAAGAATTAGACCAGAAAATTGGCAACTTCTCAAAGAAAATATAGGGTCAACACTCCAATATATTGATGCCAGCACTGACTTTCTTAACAAGACCCCTAAAGCTCAAGAAATAAAATCAACAATCAATAAGTGGGATAGCATCAAATTTAAAAGTTTCTGTACAGCAAAGGAAACAATTAAGAATGTAAAGAGATAGCCTACAGAATGGGAGAAAAATTTTGCCAACTACTCTTCCAACAAGGACTTAATATCCAGAATATATGAAGAACTCAAAAAAACCTGACACTAGATAATCCAATCAACAAACAGACAAAAGAACTAAATGGACGATTCTCAAAAGAAGCAATAAAAGCAAAGTAAGCCAGACTCAGAAAGTCAAGGTCAAATGTTTTCTCTCATGTGTGGAAGCTATAGCAAAATATGGGGAAAATGCAAAGGGAGAATCCAATGAAAATAAAAAGGAAATCAGTAGAGTACAGGAAGTGAATTGAGGAGAGGGAGGAAGAATGGGAAAAGAAAAAAAAAACTGAGAAATGAAATTGATCAAATTGCTGGGTGCCATGGCACATGCCAGTAATCCCAGCAGCTCGGGAAGCTGAAGTAGGAGGATTACAAGTTCAAAGCCAGCCTCAGCAACTTAGCAAGATTCTGTTTCTAAATAAAATATACAAAGGGCTGGAGATGTGGCTCAGTGGTTCAATACCCAGTACCAAAAAAAAGAAAGAAAGAAATTGACCAAATTATGCTATGTACATATGACTATGAGAAGTGAATTCAACCTTTACATATATTTATAAAGTACCAATTAAAAATCAATCAATAAAAAGAACGAAGGCCACTACAGTTAAGGAAGAAGAACAGGGGAGGGAAAGAGGAAGTATTGAGGACTGAAGTAGAACAAATTATATTCCATGCATATGAGATTATGTCAAAATGAACCCCACAATTATGTATAACTAATGCACTGATAAAAACATTTTTAAAATGTATATACATTTATTATTTATATATATTTATATATGTATGGAATAAATGTTAAGCTGTCTTCCAGACAGAAGGAAAATGATGCTGCAAAAAAATAAATTACACAAAGGAATGAAAAGCTCTGGAAATGGTACCCACGAGAATAAAGATACAAATTTTTATTGTTATTTAAGTATTCTAAAGATAATTGTCTTTTTTCCTGTATTTTTAAATATTTTTTAATTTGTTCTAATTAGTTATACATAACGGTAGAATGCACTTTGACACACATCATACATATATAAAATATAATTTCTCATTTTTCTGGTTGTACATGATGTAGAATCATACCAGTCATGTAGTCATATATGCACATAGAGTAATAATGCTTAATTCATTCTATTATCCTTCCTTTCCCATACCTTCTTCTCTCCCTTCACTCCCCTCTACCTAATCTAAAGCAACTCTATTCTTCCCTAGCCCCTCCCCCTTATTGTGAATTAGCATCTGCATATCAGAGAAAACATTCCACCTTTGGTTTTTTGGGATTGCCTTATTTCACTTAGCATGATATTCTCCAGCCCCATTCATTTACCAGAAAATGCCATGATTTTATTCTTCTTTAAGGCTGAGTAATATCCCATTGTGTATGTGTGTGTATATATATATATATATATATGTATATATATATGTATATATATATGTATATATATGTATATATATATGTATATATATATGTATATATATATATATATACACACACCACATTTTCTTTATCCATTCATCTGCTGAAGGATACCAAGTTTGGTTCCATAGTTTAACAATTGTGAGTTGAGCTACTATAAATGTTGATGTGGCTGTAATAGTTGTCTTTTAAAATAACAATAGTATCAAGGTAGTGTGTGGTTCATAACATATATTAAATTTACATAAATATATATGTAAATACATGTGAATTTAAATTGCTTTATATTTCTATGATTTATAATGATATATAATGTGTATATGTACATATATACATATATATATGAAAACAATAGCACAAGAATAAGAGTAGAGCAAAGGAAGTACAAGTATGTATATAACAGATCATTAACTACAATAACAAAGAGTTGCCACTTATAAGACTAGAAAGAACTGGGCGTGGTGGTGCATTCCTATCATCCCATCAACTAGGGAGGCTGAGGCAGGAGGATCTCAAGTTTGAGGTGAACCTCAGCAATTTAGAGAGGCCCTAAATAACTTAGTGAGACCCTATCTCAAAATAAAAAATAAAAAGTGCTGAAGAAGCAGCTCAGTAGTAAAGTGCCCCTGGCTTTAGTCCTCAACAAACACACACACATATGCACACACACACATGCACACACACACACATATACATACTAGAAAGAAAATAAGTGAAATAATGAAAATAGAACAATATAAAATTAATCCAAAAGGAGAAAGAAGAAAATAAAAGAAAGAACACATGGAACAAATAGAAAATAAACAGCAAGATGATAGATGTACACTTAAACAAATCAATACTCCCACTTATGGAAATGGTCTGAATGTCTCAATTAAAATACCGAGATTATCAGGCTG
Organism: Geosciurus inauris; assembly: GCA_004024805.1. NCBI lineage: Eukaryota > Metazoa > Chordata > Mammalia > Rodentia > Sciuridae > Geosciurus > Geosciurus inauris. The sequence continues at coordinate 24,609 of PVHX01010787.1, read as the reverse complement.
TGTAATATGTACTGTCTTCAAGCAAAACAAAAGTCACAAGTAGGTTAAAAGGATGAAAAAGGATATACTATTTTAACACTATCCAAAAGAACATCAGAATGTTTACATTAATATCAAAGCAGATTTCAGTACAAAAATATCAAAGGTAAAGGTAGTAATTTAATAAAGATAAATGGGTCAATTCATTAAAAGGATATAAAAATCCTAACATTTATGTACCTAATAACAGAGATCTAAAATTGTGCCTGTGTCTCAGCTACTTAGGCTGACATGGGTGGATCAATTGAGTTCAGGAGTTAATGCTACCCTAGGCAACAAGTAAGACCCAATTTTAAAAATAAATAAACAAGCAAATAATAAAATACATGAACCAATAGTACTGCAAGGAAAACTAAAGAAATTCACAATTATGGATGGGGATTTTCCTATTTCTCCCTCAATAATTGCTAGAATAAATAGAAACAAACAAGGATGACAATATTATACAAACAATATTGTCAACCAAGTTAACATAATTGACATTCACAGGACAATTTTCCCCCAAGCAAAAGTATACTGTTATTCTCAAGTGCAAACTAAACATTTATAAAAATAGACCACATTCTAGGCTATAGTGCTGCCTTAAATAAGTTTAAAAGATTTCAAGTTATATAAAGTATGGTTCTGGAACACAATGGAACTCTTACAAATCAATAACAGAAAAGAACTCTAGAAAAATTTTCCAAACATTTGGAAACTAAAAAATATGCTTTTAAATCACTCATGGGTGAAATAAGAGATTAAAAAGGAAATTAGAAAATACTTTTAATGAAAATTGAAACATAAAATTTCTGACATGTCACTTATATAATGAAGAATTTGACTATTCTTTGTCCCTAGTTCCTGGGAGGATAATCAATTCTTAGAATTTTATATTATTCATAAGCCCCTTGAATCACACCTATGTCTATGCTAAAAACTTAGATTGCTCAGGATGGAGCTTGGAACCAGCCTGAACACAGGAAAGGAAAGGAAGACTGGATATTAGGTTATATATCACATGGCTAATGACTTACTCATGGTTTTGGAATAAAAATCTTAATAAAAATTCTGGACACTGAAATTCAGCAGAGCATCCTGGTTATTGAGAATGTTGATATGAAAGGAAAGTAATGAACCCTAATTCCATCAGGGAGGACATAGAAGTTTTGCATTTAGGACCCTGCCAACCCTTATGTTTCTTCATTCGACTTCCTTTGATATATATCCTTTATAATAGTATCGTAAGTATAGTGCTATCCTGAGTTCTGTGAGTCATTCTATCATATTGTCAAAACTGAAGAGATCATAAACTTGCAAACTTGGTAAGAAACCCAAATAGATTGGGACCCCATTTGAGGCAACTGAAGTGAAAGCAGTCTTGTTCAACTATACCCTTAAATCTGCGGTTTCTGATTTTAACTCTTGAGATTACTGTCAGAATTGAATCTCTGTTCACAGTTGGTGCCAGAATGCTACTAAAGCAATACCTTAATAGTACTCAATACCTATTGGAAAAGAAGAAATGTGTCAAATCTATGTCTCTAATTTCTACCTTAGGAAACTAGAAAAAATAAGAGCAGATTAAAGCCAATGTAAGCAGAAGAAAAGAAATAATAATGATCAGAGCAGAAATCAATGAAAAAAGTAAAACAAGGTAAAACCAAAACTTGATTGCTTGAGAAGATTGATAAAATTGATGAATGTTATGCCTCATCACAGGACGAGAAACAATGGACTGAAACCTGACCATGGACTGAAATCCTGAAACCACAAAACAAAATAAATCTTTCTTTCTCTGAAGTTGTTTATCTCAGGTATTTTGTCACAGTGATGGAAAGTTGACTAACACAGGAATAAGAGAAAATTATATCACCATAGATTCCACAGATACTAAAAGAATAATAGAATAATATTTTGTACAACTTTATACCAATAAAAGTGACAACATGGGTAACTGGAAAAATTCCATAAAACAAACCTCCAAAGTTAATTCAAGAAGAAATTGATAACTAAAGTAGCTCTGCATCTATTAAAGAAATCTGACTAACAGATTAAAGATTTACAACAAAGAAAATGCCAGGCATAAGTATCTTTGATAAATTCTACTAACCTTTCAGGAAGAAATAAATCAACTCTAAAAAAATTTTTTTAAAAATCTCATTCTATAAGATGGGATCAATGTCATCAAAATAAAAAATAATAAAGGAAAAAGAAACCAGGAAAAAACCCTCATAAACACAGATGCAAAAAAATTATAAACAAAATGTATCAAATCAAATCCATTCATACATTTTGACCAAGTGAGGCTTACTCAATGTAATTCACAAATAAACTAAAAGATAAAAGCCATATGATGATCTCAACAGATGTACATAAAACATTTGACAAAATTCAATATCCATTCCTGATTTTTAAAAAAACTCTCAGGAAATAAAATGAATAGAAAGGAACTTCCTCATCTACAAATAACATACTTAATGGGGAAAAAAAACACTGAACCATTTTCCCCTAAGAGCAAGACAAAGGTTCTATTTTCACTCTTTTATTCAATATTGAACTGAATTTACTAGTCATTGCAATAATATGAGAAACAGAAATAAAGGCATCCATGTTGGAAAAAAAGAAGTAAAACTTTTTATTTTCAGAAAACATGTTGCAAGATATATTATCAACTTACAAAAATCAATTGTATTTATTTCTGTATTCTAGAAATGAATAATGCAAAATTAAAAGTACAAATGCTATTTATAGGATTATCAAAATATATTAGAGATTAATCTGACAAAAGGTGTGAATGACCAATACACTGAAAACAATAAAATACTGCTGGTGAAATTAAAGGAGAGCTACTTGAATGGAATGATACACTGTAGTCATGATTACAGAGGTGAAATATTGTTAAAATGCAATTTTTCCTCAATTTATAAGAAAATATACTATTATAATCAAAATTCCTGGAAATTTTCTAAAAATAGAAATAGGCAATCTTTCTAAAATTTATGTGGAAATACAAATTACCTAGAATAACCAAAACTTATGTTTTAAAAAATGTTGATTATGCTGCTGATATTAACCCCGTCTATTGCCCTCTCTCAATACTCCTCTCTATCCCATTCCTTTCTCTCTCCCTTTTTACTTTTATGTCATAATTAAAACAATAATAATAAAATTCAAAAAGTAAAAAATATAAGAAAGGGAGAAAAAGTAATATTGACAAAGAGATTAAAAGGCTAGCACTACCTAGTTTCAAGAATTTTTAAGAACTACAGTGGGGTTGGCATGTAGCTCAGTTGTAGAGCAGTTTCTTTGACCATTAAGCATACATTTACTCTATGATTCCATTCCTAAGTTTTTACTAAAGAGAAAAAAAAAGCACCAGTCCATACAACAAACTTATACATGAATGTTTACAGCTTTAGAGGTAATAGTCAAACACTGAAGAAAGTCTGAGTGTCCATCAACAGGTAAATAGAAATGTAGTATATACATACAATGGAATACTGTTCTGCAATAAAAAGAAATTAATATGGATATATATGTTATAGCATGAATGCATCTAAAAATAATTTTTCTGTGTAAAAGAAGCTAAACAAAGGAGTACATACTTGTTATTCTGTTTATATAAAATTCTAGAAGATGCAAACTAATCCTTAATTTCATTAAACAAATTAGTGGTTGTCTGAGGATAGAAGAACGGGGTATAAAGATTTTAGAAAAGTAAAGTGTTACAAGAAAACTTCTGAGAGTGATGAATATGTCTAATATTTTAATTGGAAATGTTTTCATGTATGGATTCACATGTTAAAACTTACCAATTACACATTTCAAACATGTCCAACTTACTGTGTCACTTATATTTCAATAAAACTTTCACAGTGCCTAAGTTCAAGCACTCAGTAGCTAGTGTTTAAAACACTGGACATTGCCAAGGTAGAATATTTCTATCATCATATGAAGTGAAAATGGATACTGTGGCCTGGAATCTTGGGAAGAGGCTTTCTGAGAATAGAATGGATGAGAAGACGAAAATCAATACCAACAGATGAAGAAAGGCTGTGCAGTTTGTCTACCCTGTAATGCAGCTAGAGACATGAGTTACATTTAGCTTTTGTTTTCTTCTATAATTTCTCAGAACTCACAAATAAGCATTTATAGCAGACTCTTGGTTTTTCAGTAACTGAAAGTACAGCTCTCTCAACCACTGAAGAACTAGGAAAGAATTACTAGGGAAAGCTCTATCAATCACTTTGGAGATCATAAAATGAATAGGGGAAGAATATGGGATCCAGATGTCTTAAGAATGGAATTAAGCTCCAAGAATCTATGGGTATAAAATGACACAGCTTAACGCTGACATTATTAACAGTGTTCATGCACATGGCAGGAAAACATGTCCATGATATTCTCAGGAATAAAATTTCCAAGTTTCAAAGTCCTCATGCCAGGTAGCACTTAGCAACACACTGAGAAGCAGAACAACTAGGAATAGCTCAGCTTTCCAACGTAGGAGCTATTTTAATAAATCCGGATTTCTGGGTTGCAAACTTATCTTGATGTAGAGATTGCTTTCTCCCTTTCTACTTGTCAGTATTTTTTCCCATTACACTTACCTCTGAGAGGTTTCACTAAGGCATCACCTGTCATTTGAGAGGCATATATTTTATCATTAGTGCAGAGCCTTGTAAACTTATTTGCCTTCTCTTTCATTCCCTCTCAGAGGACAGACTTCTCTCTGAACACTAGTTTCTTAAGAACTAAAAAATCACTGCTATTTTCCATCACCATGGCTTCCAATCTCAATCCAATCATCAACCCGAGAACTAAATCACAAATCCCTAGAGGAAAATGGAAGGATGCAATATTCCTCTGGCTCTAATATATGCTTCTCATTTAAAAAATGTTCGTTGTCATTAATCAACAATGAACATCTTCAGCTGTGAGAAGTGATAGGACATAACCTATAGGAACTGGGTGAGAGGAGGCAAGCCAGAACTGGATAATCATGATTTTGTCTTAATTAACATAGATAATAAAATTCAGAATTAACGTTCTCAGGTTGCCTTGGAGCTCTGAGTCATTAGATAAGAATTCAATTAAAGGACAGGTCCTGTTCCTAAATCTAATGAAGAAGCAGTGCTGGATTTTGCCACCTTCATTTCCTGGGAGTGGGAATGTGAGAGAATGTGAATGTATTATCATTTCTTTACTAGAATACAAGGGACTTGCTTGCCTTCTCAGGGTAGAGAGCCTTCTTTGATCCTGTCAGCTGGGGTGAATGAGGAGGCATTAAAAAGTCCATATTTTAAACAAAATTATTGAAAAATTTTAACACTCAGAGTTTCTCTGAATTTTATTACAATGGAAAATTATATTCAAAATTTTCAGTGACTTTGTTATTGTCTGCAATAGCAGTAAATTATTAATAATTTCTGAGGTGTCTAAAGCAAAGTTTTAAAAGCATAAAAGGCATTTATTGAACATGAAATAAGTCCCAGGGGTTCTAAGAGAGGGTTCTAATTCATTTTAATCCTTACATAATCATTTTTATTATCAGCCCATTCTCAAAAATGAGGTAACTGAGGAACCTAAATGACTTGTCCAAATCACAGAGATAGTAAATGGCAGAGCCAGAGTGAATTAAACTCTCAGTAGAGTTTAATGGGGAAGATTTAACACATACACTCTGTTATAAATGAAATAATTGAACCACATTGTTAAGCTCTCCTAAAAATTCAAAACTGACAAAAATTGAAATTAAGCTTTAGGTACATTTAATTCTGATTCACTTGGAATATCATACTGTTTCCCAGGACTTTCCTTAAGTAGGCATTGTCAATTTTATAAGTTCAAGTATATTTTCCCAAAGTACTGGGGGAAAAAATACACAATAAAACCAAAGTTTTCTTCTCAATATTTTAATCATTTTTAATTAGGGATACGGGGATACATTACATAGATAAACATTACATAGAGATACATTACATAGAGAAAGTGATCAATTCAACTTTAAAAAAATCGTGCATATCAAAAAAAGCTAAAAATACCTTACCATGTTAATAAGTACATTTAGATAACAAGACTTTTAATGATTTCCCAATGTTTTATAATAAATAGTATCCATTCAAAGTAATTCTAAAACATTTAAATCTTTGAAGGATATTCTTAAGCTTTTTGGATATTTTATTCATTCCAACTAAAATGTTTTTCTTTAATCAAATATTAGTTGAAAAGAAGGAGAACATGAGTCAGCAAAAAAAGTTGGGAAGAATTAAAATGAATATTGGGGAACTCCCTCTATCCCTAGACTCTTCAAGGAAAACACAAACTCTTCCACTGGGTGGTTTCAGAACTGAGGTACCAATACCAATACCAGCACCAATACCACAGTGCTGTTCCAATGTCCATGGACACCAACCTGGGAGAGTCATTTTCACACTCCATGTATCTCACATCCACATTTAGAAAAACTCTGGGTCCCAAATTCAGTCAAGATCCCAGAAGACCATATACCACAGACAAACAGAGAATGTGCAAGACAGAGAAAATCCATGGGCCTCAAATCTAACAGAGAACTCTAGAAATAATAGTCTCTGGAAGCCAAATAGTGGGAATTGCTGAAGTCTATGTCTCAGTCACTCCTTTGAGAAGTGCAGAAGTTATAGAATCAGGGCATCAATTGCTTTAACAGCAAAAGAAGTAGGGTAAGTGAAGAGAGAAGTCTCTCTCACACACACACACACACACACACACACACTCCTTGCATTTATGAAGGCACCATGGGGTTAGACATAAAGCAGTAAGACATTTCAGAAGTTCACGTTCTACTTGGAATTTAAAAGAAAATTAACAGCTACTGTTAAAAGGTAAACTGTGCTAAATACCATACATGAGGTTCAAAACAACAATTTTTGAAGAAGCACTTGACTCCAGAATCCAGGAGGCAGCATGGCACCAGGTAGTTCACTGCCATAGCATCAACATGGAACATGTGCAGGAGTGTAGGCTTCAGAGATAGGGAGATCTGTGTTCAAATCCCAGCTCTACTACTAATTTGACATGTGTTCTGTCACGCTACCCAACTCTGAGAATAATGTCTTCTTCATAGTGTTGTGACCACACAGTAAGAAAACTCCTGATATAAAGAAAGTAATCAATGGAGGTAGTTTCTCTCTTCCTGTTGTCTCAGACAGAAGCAAACCAGGATGCCCAGTCTACAGATGTTTAGAAAATAAGCCCTGATAACAGCAAGGTAGGTAGGTAGGAAGACAGGTGCAAACTCCTCTGCAAGGAGATCCCAGTTATGAGGAGCTGCCTTGCTTCTTGCCACCACCGCCCCCAAATCCTCATTTCTATCTACTTCTCTCACCTAAAGGCTCAGCTCAATCTTCCTTCATTTTCCATCTCATGACTATTACACAGACTCCTTGATGGATTCTGACCTTAGAGCCCAGGGCTCTGATTCTCATCATCTGTTGCCTGTGTCTTTACCTGAGTTCCTGATGCTGTGTCTGACATCTGAGTCTCTGGTTATTGCTTTATTTCCCTAAGCCCGCGATAGCTGCCTGAAACTCCCTTAGCAGGTCTTCCTGCACTCAACCAGCGACTAGGCCAGCTGATTGTTTGACGACTGCTTAGCCAGGCCCTCTCCCAATCATCTCTGGCTTATTTTCTCTAGGTTCCTAATTTGGTCTTTGAGGGGGGTGGAAACACACACACACAATGTATGAAAGGTATCTATAAACAATTTTGAGATAAATGCATAAAGAAAATAAACCCAGATGCTTTCAAATATATCTTTGGAAAAGTAAAAATAGTAATCCTCTGGTGACCAAGTTCTGTAACCATGACCAAAATACTTTGCCACTCTTTTGGACTCTCTTTCTGTACTGCCGTCATCTTTCCTTGCAGACACAGTTGTGATCACTTACCAACTGGTCTTCCCACCTCCGCTGCAATCTTCTTACCATCTAACAGTCTAATGATTCCAGTGCCTAAGGAGAAGAACAAAAGCCACAAATGAATGACCAGAGCTAAGTATAACTGCATATGCAAACACAGTGCAAATGGTGGGCTGAGACAAATAGAAGCACTTGTGCCATATATAGGGGCACCCACTCACCAGCTATAGCTCATCGTTTTAATCCAGAAATGCGGGCCAGTCTTTCTAGAATATACTCTTTTTAAAAAGACAAAAGATTCAAACTTTTTATGTAAAGAAAATCCAAATGTTAGCAGCATCACTGTATCTTCTTGATCTAACAAATCCCCCCATGTGCCTGAACTTAACTATGAAGTTGAGTTTCTGTCATGAACAAACTAAGAGATTTGCTAATACGATCTGTTAATGAGCAATTTCTGTGACTGTTTTCTAAACTCAATTGTGAGTTCTCAGGGTCAGAGAGTCCATCAGAGTCACCTCTGTATACCTGGTGCTGCACAGGGGCTGGTACCAAACTGAAATTTAATTACGTACCAATAAATAAAGAGATAGAAATAAATGCATTTTCTTTGGAGCTCTAAGAGCAGAGAATTAAAATTCCAAGATAATTTGCGGTAGGGTATTTGATTCTTGAAGTTGTAGGAAAAGCTCATTGAAAAAGAAATGCGTGCCTTTTATTTAGGCCCCAGGCTTCTTTGAGGAAGGGGGATTACATCTGAGACCTCTAAGGCCGTCATCCCCATCGATGTCTCATAAGAATGGGCAGCCGGCTAACAAAATGCCAATGCGTTCAAGCAGAATAAACACAACACTCATATTTCCTTAGGGTACAAATTTACTCAGAGTAAACAGGCAGCTAATGACCAATCTTTCCAGATACAAGGACAGATCAAAGGAGCTTTAAGAAGCAAAACAGAACAAAAGTGCTTTAAGATTACTCTTCTGAAAGATGCCTTGAGTAATAAGAATCAATTACCCACCTGTGTCATTGTCAGAGGCCATTTCTACACCCAAAGTTTCTCTTCCATCTTGTTAGCAGTCGTTCACTGCCCACAAGGAAATGTCTACTATATTAGATGACCTTGTAAAACATTGACCTTGGATAGTTATTATCAGACACTTACAAAGCCTTCCTCTGCAGGTGCAAGAAATAAATACCTTCTCCTTTTCCTTCCCTAAGCCCCAGTTTCCTTCACTTGTCACACCAGAACAAATTGATGATCACCTTTAGAAAGATGCCAGGATATAGCTTTAATGAGTGGGAGGGCAGTTATCAATTGGTATCAGAGGTTGAAATTTCTAACTCTAACATGATAAAATGAATGTCCAGGGAGGGTGGTATCCACCTAAAGCCCACAGCTGATTAGTGGCTATGCCTGCCCCAGCCAGGCAGTGCCTGGTATACCTAATCACAAAACTCAAACTCCAATTACAGAGTTTAGCTGACCTTGAGATATAAAATGCCATTCCTCTAAAGGGCATTAGATATATTAGCCAAATTGGAGCAGTTAATTTGCAAGCAAGCGACTTTGATTTTCAGATCTTATTATTGGGAGAAATGTCAGCATCTTATAACCAACTGGCCTAAAGTAGTCAAGTCACGAATATTCTTTTCTCTATATTAAACCCACACTTCAGAACATTGCTTTGGGAGGTCAGAAGTCCCTCCTCTCTCCTTGGAGCTCAGAAGCACTTGCAGCTGAGGCAATTCCTGCTTCAGCCTGCTCAACTTTGGGAATGAGAAATAGAAGATTGCTTCCCAAGCTGAGATTATTGTTCACCACATCAAGCAACAAGGACAGCTTCAGGGAGGTTTGGGAGAACGTTCTGCAAGCTTTTGTTTGCACAAAACATTGAATCATAAGGCACTGGAAAAGACAGCACAGATAGAGGTCTTTGCTGCTGCTTTCAGTATAGACCAATTCCCTCTACAAACTTGAAGAACTTTTGTTTTCAAAGATGGTATAAACACTTATAATATGGTATCCAGGGAACTGCTATTGTCTGCTAAATTCTCAAGCTGTTATCTCAGAAAAACAAGATTCTTGGTCACCTATCCTAGTGGTCATTAAATTCTCGTGCATTGGTTTATGGCAGCCATAATGCCTTTGGAGATGTTTGGGCAGCCTTTGCACTAGACAGGTACCTACCATCTCAAGCTAATGAGTGTCTGTCTCCATTACAAAGAAATCTATGAAGGCATATTACTTTCCTTTGGTAAGCCTGCCATTTGCCACTGAGGGGAAAAATGCATCTTATATGAGCAAGGCTACCCCAGCACAACTGTATGAAGAAACAATTTTTTTAAAATGATCATAGGATTTTTTCATGTGTGTCACATTTCTGTGGCCCTCCTCACCTTCTGTGCCTGCTTACTTCAATCTGTCCTGGGTTTTCCCAACCTTCAGGGACCCAGAGACTCAATAGTACCCCAAGACTGTTCCTTAAGTCTCCTGACTAACTCCACCTTCTCCACCAACATGTATTGCATAGCTTCCAAAAAACTAGTCAAATAAACCACACTGATGTTTTTCCAACTTTATCATTTGTTAGCCATCCTCATTATTGGTACCATATCCATGAACCACCTGCACCATTATTAATCCAATATTATTTGAATCTACTCACATTTGAAATGTAAACAATTGCTTTAATTCTAATAAGAATACCTGTGAAACTATAGTTTTGGTGTGCTATTTATTTTAATGTATATTAGGAGAAATGTATGTGTAGAATTATTAAGATAAAAAAATATCCATGTACCACTAAATTTGTCTTATGTACCAATGGTGGTACATTTCTCAAACTTTGGGAAATAAAACTTCTTTTTTTCCTTTACTTTGAACCCAACTGAAAGATAGGAGGAAAATGATGTAGTGGAAGGAATGCAATATTGTGAGACAGAGATAATTTGTCCTTAATTTATTCAAATTACACTATTTGTCAATGTTGCTCTTGCTCATTTCCCTGAATCCATCATTTTGGGCCTTGGGCAGACCCAAATTTGCTCTCCTCAAGGGCAGGGATGTCAGGCCTGAAACTTCTGAAACTTCACATTAAGAAAGTAAGGTTTGTACCAGGAATCTTTCGTGTTTTTCTGAGATTCCACCAGAACCAGAGGCACCAGGCCAGGTCCCACTCCTTGTCCTACCCCTTTCTATGGAAGGATTATACTACCTCCCTCTCTCTGGACATCTGGGTCAGCTATATCACTTGCTTTGCTTATAAAGTCTAAGAGGCAGGAACATGCACCACTTCTGAGCTAAAATCTTAAGAACTAGCTGTGGATCTATCAGTTCCACAGCACTTTTGTGGAGGCTTGATTTTTACCCATCAGTGACCAATGTACCAATCAGCCAAGGGTATCTGTCAATGTGTTTGAAAAAGGGAATGAAGGGTACCCTTTAATCCAATGAGTCAGCCAGTGAAAGTTGGTTAAGAGAACTGTTATCATTTCCTTTCATTAATGGTTACAATTACAGTATGTTTAAACATTTTTTAAAGTTATGTTGGATTTCAGAAACTAAGTTTTTAACTGGTGTATTTCACAGATTTGTTGAATATTTTACAAATAGAGAACCAAGCTTTTCCTATATTTACAAAGCAATTCTAACACATTATTCAAGTTTTATAAGATGACCATATCCCAATCTTTTTGTTTTTATTATGACTGAGTTTCTTCTGGCTTTCTGTATGCAATAACTCTTATACTAGAATCTTAGGTCAATTCTATTCTCATTGACCTTGCCTCCAAGAGAAACCTTCACAACTCATCCCCAATTTCAATAAGATAAACCAGCTCAGGTTAAATTTTTCCAGTCAATGTTTTCAGGAGCTTGAGTGAGTTGGGACAACCTAAATCAATCTTTGATTTTGCCATGGCAATGAATAGAGAATATTTCTCACTTATTAAGCACTTACCTCAAACATACCCTGTTAAGACAAAACATTTTTCCTTTTACTTTTAATTTTAATGTCAACTTAAATAATAGTAAAATGAAGAGTAGAAAGAACTCCTGAATACCCAAAAATCCCATTTAGACTTACCCAGTATCCTAGTGGTGTCTTTCAAAAGAAAAAGGATCCAATCCAGGATGACACATGGAACCGAGTTGCCACATCTAAGTCACCTTTAGTTTGTGACCATTCCCGGTTCTTTTCTTATTTTTATGACCTGTAAGCTTAAAGACAAGTCATTCTGGAGAATGTCCTTCAGTTTGGGTTTGTCTCATACCTCTTCATTTTTTAACATTGGCCAATTGATTAAGAAAGTATCTCCACCATGAAGTTATATTTCATTCTTAGTGATTAGTGAATATTTCATGAGGAAATATATTGAGACTATAAAGTGTCTTCCTCACTCGTAGTTTTAGCATCATCAGTGTTCCTTGCCTGAAGTCATTTTTACTATGATAGCTAATCACAGTACTTCTCTAATTCCATCATCCCTTCTACATTCATTGGTTGGCATTCTACTTATGACTTCTACTAAAGAAGTTTTTTCTTTTCATATTTATTTATGGAAGTGTGGACTCATATTAACCTTTATTATTCAAGGAATTATATTAATTATATTATCCATTGTTTATAATTATAATTATAATATAATTATTTTATATTAATTATATTATCCATTGTTTTTATTACTTATTTTGATGCCCAATTGTCCCAGATTTCACCAGTCAAAATCCCTTCACAACAGCCTCTGAGTCTTTTATCATTCTTTGATCACTTCCCTACATTTGAGTAGGAAAGGATATTCTGAGCTCATCCTGTTTGTTTCCCTGCCCATTCCTGGAGTCAGCTAATCTGTTAAAGAGTCCTATTTACTTTTATTGTTTTTGTAAAGATGCTTTTTAGAAACTAACATCTGAGTGTCAGACGTGTTCATTGTTACTGAGGCATCACTGTTGCTAGGTTCTTTCCTGCATACTGTTGAACTGTTTAATTCTAGCGATTTCTCTGAACAGTATTCCAGCTCCTTGGCTTTGCACAGGAAAATGAGAGATTTTCATCTTATATTTATTCAGTATAAAACTGAAAAAAAATCTAGGAAATAAATATACATAAAGAGAAACACATGTATATACATACATACATACACACTTTTGTATGTACACATATGATGTTTATGTGTGTGTGTGTTAACATGCCTCCATATCCTGAGAGTCACACAGCTGAACTGAACACCATGGGAGGGTCATTCTAACTTTCCCCTTTTTCATATTTGTACCTTCCTTCTCCAATAGTGATATAATTACTCATTTGCTTAATCTTAACACATAGCTAACCTCCTGAACTTACCACACTGCTCTCCACAAGCTCTTTGTGCAGGCCCCAGCCCTCAGTCCACCTATCTGGGCTCCATCCTCTCTCCTGCTTTCCTATCTTGTGAGGAAGGAAGAAAGGAAAGGAATGCAGAAAGGCAGGAAGGCAGGCCAATCAGAACAGAATTTTATTATTTATGCACAACTGGAATTATTTTCTTTTTTAGAATTTGTTCTTTTTAGTTACACATGACAGTAGAGTGTATTTTGACATATCATACATACATGGAGTATAATTTCCCGTTCCTGTAGTTGTACATGATATGAAGTTATGCTGGTTGTATATTCATATATGAACATAGGAAAGTTATGTCCAATTCATTCTACTATCTTTCCCATTCTCATTCCTCGTCTCTTCTCCCCATTCCCCCCTGATCAGTCTGGTGAACCTCCACTCCTCCCTCCTCCACCCTGGCCTATTGTGAGTCAGCATCCACTTTTGAGAGAGAATACTCACCTTTTGTTTTTTGGGGATTAGCTTATTTCATTTAGCATCATAGCCTCCAGTTCCATCTATTTACTGGCAAATGCCATAATTTCATTCTTTACAGCCGAGTAATATTCCATTGTGTATATGTATCACATTTTCTTTATCTGTTGCAGGGCACCTAGGTTGGTTCCATAGCTTAGCTATTGTGAATTGAGCTGCTATGAACACTGATGTGGCCATGTTACTATAGTATGCTGATTTTAAGTCCTTTGGGTATACACAAAGGAGTGGGATAACTGGGTCAAATGGTGGTTCCATTCCATGTTTTCTGAGGAATCTCCGTACTGCTTTCTGGAGTGGTTGCACCAATTTACAGTCCCCACCAGCAATGTATGAGTGTACCTTTTCCCCACATCCTTGCCAGCATTTATTGTTACTTGTATTCTTTTTAATTGCCATTGTGACTGGAATGAGATGAAATCTCAGGGTAGTTTTCATTTGCATTTCTCTAATTGCTGGTAATGTTGAACATTTTTCACATATTTTTCACCATTCATATTTCTTCTGTGAAGTGTCTATTCAGTTCCTTTGCCCACTTATTGATTGGATTATTATTTTGTGTGTATGTGTGTGTGTGTTAAGTTTTTTGAGTTCTTTATATGTATCCTAGAGATTAATGCTCTGAAGTGCAGACGGCAAAGATTTTCTCCCATTCTGTAGGCTCTGTCTTCATGTTCTTGATTGTTTACTTTGCTGTGAAGAAGCTTTTTAGTTTGATACAATCCCATTTATTGATTCTTGATTTTACTTCTTGCACTTGAGGGGTCTCATTGAGGAATTTGGTTCCTAAGCTGACATGATGGAGAGCTAGGCCTACTTTTTCTTCTAGTAGGTGCAGGGTCTCTCCAACCAGGACAGAATTCTTAACTGTACTCTCTTTAAACTTTCTCCCATCCATTAAATCTTCCCATCTCTTTGAGTAGCACTGCCACTATCCAGCTGCTCAAAAATGGAAAGCCACCCTGATTCTTCTCTTTTTCTTATACAATAAGCATATTGTGTGAGTGCTCCTTCTGAATGTAATAAGTCAAAATGCTCTTCTCCACCACCTGGTCTCACATCAACATCTCTCATCTGGATTTCTGTAAAAGTCTCCAAAGTGTTATATCTGTTTCAACTCATGTCTCCTGAAAGTGTTCCTCTTGGGGTTTAGCTTCAAGCATTGGAAATTTAATATTATAAAAGATTCAAAACCTGGATTAAATGTACCAAAAAGAAGGAAGTTTAGTATACACAACATGACAAAAGTAATTACTTTTCAATGGATATTCTGTTCAATAAAGTGCTTTTCCTTATGTCTGGATAGCATCCTTAAACTCTTCCCTTGTCTTCTCTTTTCAGGATCATGCTTCTTTCTGCTTATAGTAGTTCCCTCCTTATCTGCAGTTTCACTTCCCACAATTTCAGGTACCCACGTCTGAAAATATTAATATTTGTCTTAACTCTTTCAAAAGCGAAAGACTGAAACCACATTTGCATGATGTTTATTATGGTCTATTGTTAAATTTGTTGCATTTTATTATTAGTTACTGTTATTCTTGCTATGCCTAATTCATAAATCAAACTTTATCATAGGTATATGTATATAAGAAAAATATAGTATATATAGGGTGTGGTACTATTTGGGTGTCCACTAAGATGCCTTGGAATGTATCCTCCATGGATAAGGGGGGACTACTGCAAATAGTTCTACACAATTTGGATAAGAATCTAAAACTAATGGATCAAAATAGTAATGCAATTCTCAAAATGCAACTGAACATAATCTGTTCCTAAGAGCAAGATTAATTGTGCATGTATCAGTCTAATGAAGCATATAATTAATGTATATTAAGTGTAACATTTGTATTTTTATGCTTAGGCCTCTATTTTTATTGGTATATCATAATTGTACATATTTGTGGAGTACATTTTCATCATTTGATACATGTATACAGCATACAATGATCAAATTAGGGTAATTAGCATTTTTTCTTCTTAAACAATTATCATTTCTTTGTTTGGGGAACCTATGAACTCTTCTGTGTTAGTGAGTTTCCTGACACTGTAGAACCTGAGATTAAATAGGAAAGATTTAGTTTGGCTAATGATTTTGGAGGTTCTGGAACACTAAGGTATGAGTTTTTGATGGAGCAACTAAATCCATTCACCACATGGCCAAGAAGCAAAAAAAGAAAGAAGGGATCAGGGTCCCAGAGCCCCCCATGAGGGCTCACCCCAATGACATAAAGACCTTCACTCAGCCCCATTTCTCAAAGATTCTATCACCTCCCAACAGTGCCACCCCAGAAATCAAGACTAACTTATGGGCTATTAGGGGAATTCAAGATCCAAACAATAGCATCCTCTCTTATAATTCTTTATAAAATATATAATAAATTATTGTGAACTGTTATCACTCTATTGTGTTGCAGGATATTTGAGCTTTTTCTTCCTTGTAACTGTATTTTGTGACTCATTATCTAAGTTTCCTTCTGTATTCTCACCCTCCTACCTTTCCTAGCCTATAGCAACCACTATTCCACTCTCTACCTTTATGAAATCAGCATTTTTAGCTTCCAAATATGAACAAGAACATGCAGTGTTTGCCTTTCTTTTTTAAAAATACTTTTTAGTTGTCAATGGAACTTTATTTTTATTTATTTATATGTAGTGCTAAGAATCGAACCCAGTGTCTCACACATGTAGGCAAGTGCTGTAACATCGTGCTACAACCCCAGCCCACCAGTATTTGCCTTTCTTTCTTTTTTTTTTTTTTTTAATTTTTAGTGTAGATGGACACAATATCTTTATTTGCTTCTTATTATGTGGTGCTGAGGATCGAACCCAGTGCCTCACACATACGAGGCGAGCGCTCTGCCACTGAGCCACCACCCCAGCCCCAGTATTTGCCTTTCTTTTAGCTTTCTTTTTAATGTTTATTTATGCCACTAGCTTCTAATTTATTCAATTAAAGTTGTACAATTGTAAGAAGGAAACGTAGAAAGGATCATTTGTTCAAGTGATAGAGAACCTATCAATTTCTTTTTCCTCCTCATAAAAAGCTTCTTTTATCTTAAAGAAGTAGTCAGAAAGTGAATGTTGCTATTTGGAATGGAGTGGATGGTCAACTTTGGTGAACAGAACATGCATTTCTAATTTCCTGCCTCAGTACAAGCATCCTATTTTTAACCAAACTCCAGAATGACTTCCTTCCTCCCTTGAATGGTGTTGCAACGTTTGCGCTGTTAGTATTATCATCTAACAAGACAACTCTCCCAGATGGTATTTATATCTGGCAGCATAATGATTGGAATCAGCATTTAATTAATTATGCATATTAAACAACTGCAATCACACATAGATTCTTTTACCTGGAATGCTGCTGAGATGCTTACAATTTCAGAATTCTAGAATAGAAAGAATGCACAGATGTCCCATTTTATTATTTCATTTTCAAAGGTAACACTTTACTTTTTAAATTTACTAGAAGTTTATAAAACCAGATCATTTTTGCTCTTATACTGCCAAAGATGAAAAAGGAAAGAAAAAAGAAATTTGGAGGCCCCAGAAAAGAAGCAAGATTCTGTAGACAATCTAAACTAATGCTTTATCACAAGTATCTCTTGCTTTTGCTTTACCTCAAGAGGCTAAATATCGTCCAAGGGGGCAGGAGAGCCTTTCTTAACAGAGCATTTGAATTTTGTTTAGAATACTGTCCTGTGGCTATGACAATGGTTTTCTTATTTCATACGTTTTCTCTGAACAGCTACGCAAGCTTTTACCAAAGCATTTGGCAGATTTTAAACTCAATTACCATAATTTTCTGGTGGTTTTCCCTCCACAGTTCCTGATGCTGAATTATACAATTGCTGTGTGTGGTAGAAAGTGACATCCTTCCCGTTACAGAAGGGTTTAAGCAGACAGAAATTTGAGCAGCCATTCTACCTGTGGACCCAGATAGAATCTGAAAAAACCTTCTCATAGATATTGAGAATCAGAATCTCAGGCCCCTAAGGACAAACTTCATAATCATGAGTCAAGAGGCAAGTAATGATTATAGATAGAGGAGACAGAACTTGCTCCCAATTTTCCCTTTCTCATTTCGTTTGGATACAAAAGTGCCATGGATAAGTAATACCAGCTTTGATACATCCTGGATGAGGTTTCTGAGCCAATGCACTCATGTCAACTCCAAGTTTAAATTTATTCACTAACTCACCACTGTCTTCAGGATAAAGTCTAAATTCTTCAACACAGTCTCAGAATATTTTATCATTTGGCATCTTCCTTGTAGCTCCATCCCTCACCTCCCCACTCCAGCCATACAGAACAACTTTGGGTTCCTAATCCTAGGCAGGGCAAGTTTGCTGCCCCAAATATTCATGTCATCACCATTCTGCACTCTCTTACCCAATGACCATTATTAATCCTCCTCATATTAAGATGTAATTCCCTTCAGAGGCCTTTTCCTGACTTCTCAGGTCTGGGTTTGAGGTTTCTCCATGTTGTTCTAAACTTCTGTGTGTATCTGTTGTAGCTTGGTTCTCATTTTTATAATTCTATCCATTTACTTTTCCATATCCTGGATGTGTATCTCAAATGTATCCTAGCATGCAGCACAATACAGTCATGCCCCACATAATGACATTTTGGTCAACAATGGACCACATGTATGCCAGTGGTTCCACAAGCTGATATCACCTAGCAACGTTATAGCTGTCTTAATTTGTGTGAGTACACCCTATGATGTTCACAGAATGACAAAATTGCCTAAACAACACATTTCTCAGAACTTATCTCTGTCATTAAGTGACTCATGATTGTATTAGCATAAAACTAGCCCTCAGTCATGTTTACTGAACAAACAATGACCCCCAAATACAAAAGCATGCCCACCCATTGAACCTACAGTTACAGATCCAGTGTCCTGTCCTTCATTTCCTATTCAAAATAATCAAATATCTCCATCAGGACATTGATGTTGTAAAAATACTTTACAAATCAACTTCCCAAAGTTTTCCAAAACTGAAGAGCTTTTTAACTTGAAGGCCTTAAACTCTCTCTTCCTCCTTCTATTTCTCCCAAACCCCTCCCCGACTTTCTAGGATTCATAAAGCCTCCTGTCCAACTTCATAGAGACACCCCTGACTACAGACATTGTATTGATTCTCTTTCCTTCCGCTTTTCACTGGTCTCCTTTCTGCATCTTATAACTTAACTCTATATAGGATCTCATTGTTATTTTATTGTTTCACATTTAGCCCATCCCCCAACTAAACTGTGATTTCCATAAATATAGAGGTCAGTTCTTATACTTATTGAATACCTCATAGAATAATGCCCATTAAAGTAGCTATGTCTATATCTCTTACCATTTAATGTTTTTAGCTGAAATTTATGTCTTATTTTCTTTGATTTCTATCTAGTTTCCTTGCTATACTCTGGATTTTAGATCTCTGTGGCCTAATCTATGTCCAATGGTTCTTTTGCCCTAGTATGGGTAATGTGTGTGTTATACACAAAGAATTTATGTTTGTATAGTTGATGACAATGGCAATAATGGTATGTTTTCAATAAATATATGTTGATTTTTTATGGCAAATACATTTCTACTCCAACAAGAAAACACCCCATCTCTGTTCCCAATCATCTGACTAGTGGGTCCCCAAGATCCTGAAAATTTCATGGTCCCATTTATCTCTTCCATTTGAGTTCAGTCATCTCCAGCTGGATGCCCATAGACCTCTGAAATAATACCTTCCCTGATAAAAAGTGAATTTCAGTAAAAAGAGCAACATTTACATCATAGAATATTTACCTGTGAAGGATTCTTTTGCAAAGAAGAGCACACATTAATTCAGTTTCTGTAGAGCAGAAGGCAAGTAGTATTTAATTATCTCAGCTGCTGATGCTTCCTTATAATTATTGCATTTATTTTGAGATTTACAGCTGTAAAGAAGACATTAAGAAATGAGATCCTGAACTCTGCTGCAGTTCTAAGATATCATGATTATGTTTATAATTAATAACATTCACACATCAACAGCCTGAGATAATAATAATACCATTGTTCTATTGTTAAGTTATCCTGGGATCTAAAATTGTTTGTCCAATATTGAGTACTCAAGGTTCACATCATCTTCTTCCCATACTGAAGACCTTGCATTCTCTAGATATGTAAGTCCTTTTGTGAACAGATGCAGGATGTGTTGACCCCACAAAGCATGACAGTAATGATAATTTGTGTTAGTCCATTTTCTGTTACTATAATTAAAAACCTGAGATAAACAATATAAAAGGAGGATTTATTTGATTCATGGTTTCAGAGATGTCACTCCCTAGTCACTTGGACCCATCACTTTGTGCCCACAGTAAGGCAGAAAATCATGGTGGAGCACAGTTTATCACCTCATAGCATCCAGGAAACAGAAAGAGAAGGAGCTGGGGAGCTAATATACCCTTCAAGAGTATGACACACACAGGACACAAAAAGCTGTGGATAAAGGACATTCCAGTAGTAGAAACAGATTAAACAATGCTATGGAGGTGGACCAAGCATGGGGAACATGTGAAAAATAGTAAAACAGTAAGCTTGAAGCTTAAAGTGGGTGAAGAGAAGAGTGTAGCCCATTTGGGCTACTATAACAAAGTATCTTAGACTAGGTAATAATGGAATCTTATTAATCCCAATTATGGAGGCCAGGAAGTCCAAAATCAGATCACCAGCAAGTTTGGTGTCTAGTGAGACTCCCTTTCTGCTTCAAACATGGTGCCTTGTCTCATTTTTCTCACAAGCCAGACAGGTCGATGCTGCGTTCTCACAAGGCAGAAGAGCAAAAGGTACTGGGATGCTCCCCTCAACCTCTTTTATTAGAACACTAATGCTATTCATGAGGGTGGGGCACTCATAAATCAACCACACCTCTTAAATACTATCATACTGGGTTATTATATTTCAGCATATAAATTTTGGAGGGAAACACATTCAAACTATAACAGGAAGGAAGAATAAAAGCTCCAGAGTGGGCAGTGGGCAGTGGGCAGTCTTTACAGTTTATAAACAACAGATTGGCACCATCTTCAGAAGTTTAACCTGGCAACACTGAACATAAGATAATTCAGGAGACATGTTGGAAGATGATAAAGAGATATCTGTAATCATCAGTGACTATAGTTTGGATCTAGAATGTCCCCCAAAGATTCATGTATTAAGGATTTTGTCCCCACCTATGGCTATTAAGAGGTACTGGAACCTTTAAGAGGTGGGGCCTAGTGGGAGACTTTAGGTCATTGGGAGTGTTCCCTTGAAGAGGATGATGGAATGCCAATGACTTTCTTTTTCCTCTTTGTTTCCTGGCCGCCATGGGTTGAGCACCTGGCTCTACCACAGGCTCCCTGCCATGATATTCTGTGTCACTATAGGCCTCAAAGCATCAGGGCCTATGGACCATGAAATGAAACCTCTGAAGCCATGATCCAAAATAACCTTTCCTCTTTTCAAGTTGATTATCTCAGGTATTTTTGTTTCTCTAGTGGAAAGTTCACAACCTGGGAGAGAAGTATTGAAGTTATGAACTAGAAAGAAGGAGATAGAAAATAAAAAAGGAGGCGAGGTTACAAGAACTGTGATGAGAGTTTGAATTGACAGGGTTGGCAACTTTTTGGAAAAAAGGAGGCGAGGTTACAAGAACTGTGATGAGAGTTTGAATTGACAGGGTTGGCAACTTTTTGGAATAAATAAGGAAGAATTCAAGATTCTGAGGTGTCTAGTATAATATTGTTGCCATTAACAAGAGCAAACAAATGAAAAAGAAAAGATAGTAAAAGATTTGAGAGAGAAGATGACAGCTTAGTTTAGTTGATAACCAGTTATTGTATAAACAAATAAGTAATAAAGTATAGGTACCTGATCTCCTCAGCACACAGAAGATAGTGCTTAAGTAAATTTGATCTCATTCTCCATATTTATAACCTTAAGCAAGAATCCTCAAATCTCTCTGTCCCAATATCCTTAAATGTAAAATGATGATGAAAGAAAGTCCCTCTCAGGATTGAGTGACAACCAATAAAAAAATAAGTAAATAAAATGAATTCACACAGGTAAAAGTTTAGAAGACTGTGTGACACAGAGAAAGTACTTGCCAAATGCTAAGTATTACTATTAAAATTGCAAAAAATATTTCCACTTGGGAGATAAGTCAAGGTTCACTATAGCAATGAAATTCTCCTTCCTCACCTCTCTCTGTGGAAGCAATCATCTACAGCTTCTCAGGTGACTCAGGCCAAGACTCCTGAATGGCAGTTCTGTGTCTATGGTTGAAGAGTCAGTGAGGTTGTGGGGGTCTCTGAGTCCAAAGATATAACATGCTATACATTAAGTGCTAGGTTTAGTGATTTGGTGGAACCAACTTTTACCAACTCTCAGGAGTCAATTGTTCAATTAGAACTTTTCCATTTGTTTGTTGAGCATGACCATTATTAAAAATAAATTACATAAGTTTATAAGTAATTAAACTAGAATAGAAATAAGGTAATGAACACTTAGTACTCATTACTTTATTTTACTAATATCTTTGTTCTTGAGGTTATTCTTATCTATTATGTTTGTAGGGTGGAAATACTATTTAATGGAGTTCCACTCCCAATCTCTTCCCAGCATTCAATAATGTCACACTGGTAGCTTGAAATTGGCTGTGGTGGGAATATTTATACCACAAAAATGGGCAAACACTACAAGTTGATAGAAGATTCGTGGTTCTATCAAACCATAAATGGATATGTAAAGCTATGTGATGCATAAAAAAACCTAGCCCACTGCTCATTTTTATATAGCTTATGAGCTCAGAATGGCTTGTGTATCTATTAATTGTTGAAAAAATCAAAAGAAAAAGAAAATTTCATGACAGGAAAATTACATGAAATTCAAACTTCAGTATTCATCAAGTTTTATTGGAATACAGTCATACACTTTTGTTTGCATACTACTTATGACTGCTTTGTGCTGTGGTAGCAAAATTGTATTGAAAGATAGTGCTGAAACAGAGACTATAAGGCCAACCAAATCTAAAATATTTACTCTCTGGGCCTTTAAGAAAAAGTTTGCCAACTAAGATTGGTTTGGATTTTACAAAGTGATAGCAAACAGGGCACAATGGCACACACTTGTAACCCCAGCAGCTCAGGAGGCTGAGACAGGAGGATCACAAGTTCAAAGCCAGCCTCAGCAACTTAGCTAGTCCCTAAACCACTTAGTGAGACCCTGTCTAAAAATAAAAATCAAAAAGGGCTGAGGTTGTAGCTTAGTGGTAAAGCACCCCTGGGTTAAATCTCCAATACTAAAATAAAAAATAGAAAAAATACAAAGTAGTGGAAAACCCATGATTAAATTTTTAAATGCACCATTGTCTCTGGCCGTGACACTGTGAATAGTGTTTTAAAACTAAGGAACTATTCATCCAGTGTTCTTCCAGTATTCAAAGTCATTGACCAGCAAGTGAGTCCCAAAATACATCGTTGTGGCAGAGGCGGGGCAAGATGGCGGCTTAGGCGGATGCAGCTGCCAGTCTCGCCAAACAAAAGACCAAAAACTGCAGTACAACCTTCTTCCACCCGGCTCTTGGGCAGCACTCTTCAGCCACCACGACAGGAAATTTCACTCGCGAGTGTAAGCAGAGCCAGCAGTCGTGGACACAGCGCGACTCCAGCAGCTGTGGCCGAAAGCGGCCCGGGGCAGCGTGGCTGCGGGAGGCGGTCCCAGCGGCTTGGCTGGGAGCGATAACCCAGGGCTCGCCTCGGGCAGTGGCGGCTTCTACTCCAGATACCCGGCTCTAGCGCCCACCCAACCACACAGGGTCCACAGCAGGCTTGCATGTACTGTACCCACGGCCCCAACCACCAGCCACTGGGGAGTGCAAATTCAGGGGAGGAGACGCACCACAGACGCCAGCGAAGACAGCTCAGCACAAAGACGGCTTGGGTCCACTCCAGCTACATTCCAGAGTGCCTGAGGAACAAAGCAGCGGAGGATGCAGATCCGCTAAAAGGTACTTCCACGGGGGCCCAGACAACAGGAGACCAGCGTCTGCTGCTCCAGTCTCTAATGAGCCTAGTCTAAAGGGGGTCATTGGAAAGCAACTCTGTATAAACTTAGACGCGGCTTTACCAGCGACCCAGACTTCCACCAGGCTATGAAACCCACACCCCAAAACACCAGCGAAGTCCAGCAAGCAATGAACAACGCCACCTACTGCAGGTGAAAGGAAACATACTTGTCTATTCACATTGAGACTCTTTGTATTTTTATTTGGTATGTTTGTTTGTTTGTTGGGGTTTTTTTATGTTTTGTTTCGTTTTTTTGTTTTTGTTTTTGTTTTCTTTTCTTTTTCCTTCTTCCTTTTTTTTCTTCTACACACTTCTTCTCTCACTTTTCACTTAAGCCTTTATCTCTCTCTCCTAATATTTCTATTGTTCAATCTTTTTGCTTTATTACTCTGTTCTTTCCTTTCTTTCTCCATCCTCCCCTCCTTTCCCTCCCACTCTTTTCCTACCCTCTAATCCCCAACAGGTGTGAATCCAAAGATTTGTTTTATAGGGGGATATAATAGACTGGGATTTCTGAACCGAATACTGAAGCGGTAACAGATAGTCCTGTTTCTCCCACTTACATATGTTGTATTTTTCTTGCTATCATTTATTGCTGTACCCTTCATCTCTTCATCCCTACCGGTCTTCCACAACTCACTGTTGCCCTCTCTAGTAATAGCCAGCCCCTCTGGGATTCCTTTTTCATGCTTTCTAAGATCTAATAACTGTATCCTCACTCCCTACTACTCCAATACTCTATCCTACAC